>VOMN01084840.1:0-42886 GCA_014899125.1 Orchestia grillus
CGGTTCTTCGTCATTTCTCATTTGATTGTAAACCTGTATTTGATGTGAATTACATAGGCCAAAGCGCCTCTACATCTATTACTCTCTAATTGAAGAAAGTTTTACTATCACTCTAATTGCTCTAATTGTGCTGTAAACTGAATGCCTTCATTTCTGTATAGGTTGCAGAGGCGCTTTGGCCTTGCTCACCGAAATATTTTCTTAATAAATAACTGTAAAAATTTACAAGGGGCAAATTACGCTAACTATATATTTCTTCGGTGAATTCGTTTGTTCAGTCGTCCGAGGTAGACAAAGCGGTAGATCGGTTCCAGCAAACAACCGCTCTCTCTTCTTATTTGCTTTTAGTAGCACACTCTATTTGCTTAGCAGCACACTCCATTTGCTTAGCAGTACACTCTACTTGCTTCCTGTGCCACAAATAATTTCCATGCTGTTTGATACACGCTCTGGTTGACACGATTCTCGATGCAAGAGACGACTGCAGCGAGCCAAGGTCGGTTCCCGTATCCAACATACGGGACCGACCTTAGCGCCCTGTGCTGCCATGTGGCGTTAGGGATCGTTAGTGATACCGCGTCGTATTTTAGGGACATTTCAGTTCTACTTCATATCAGGACAAGCATAGGGCAGACATACAACGCTCCTGTGCGGCAGTTCACCTACCCGTACATTATAAAGCAACGTGAAAGTGTTCGAAAAATGTAGGCCCACGCTTTCGTAGGTCATGAAGTACTTCTACTAAAGGTTGTGGAGTTATGTATGACACTAAATGTCATAAAACTAAGCAACGAATGAATTCGTTAATGTTGTTGGTTATGGATAGCGATAACTCACGTAACGATGATTAGTTACAACTTAATGAACGATTAAACTGTGGTAACACTTTTTGCCACACACTGTGTTAATATTTTTCCTACAGTTACCTGAAATTTCCACGCAGAACGAGGAGTTACTGAAGAAAAGCAACGGCTGTGCAGTACCTGTCTGCAGTCCCCCAATAACAATGTCTGTTGATGGAAATCTCAGTTAACATTTATTTCCTTATTCGACTGCTTGTCAGCTGGAAACGCACCAATTTGGGACTCGTTATTTGCTCGAGATGTATAAATGTAATCGGTAATGGTCGGTCTGTACCTGGAGGAATGGAAGGAGGACGAGTCAACTCGTGATAGTTGAGTTGAACATTTGACGAGTTCACTCGTACAAAGTTGAGGAATTCGAGTAGGGTAGAAACGAGTAAACTCTTTACCTAGAAAGGAGTTAACTTTTGAGATAATGCTGCAATTAGCTTTGTACGGAAACTCAGGTGCATCATCTTGTGGAATTGGATTTTGATAGCCATGTACACGGTGAAGATTAATGCAGCAGGTGAGATGGCAGCTCCCTCGCCATGAGGACCAGAGCTTGAGTGGTAGCTCTGTGTGCAGGCGTGCTTGGGACAAGAGGTCCAGCTTGGGTCGTAAGCAAGGGCGCTTATTTTCAAGTGAATTACCACTTTCTAACCCTTTGCTGTCGAAATTAATTTCTGACTGACGGACAGTTATCATATAATGCCAATTTTCTCGCGAGGGCACCTTGGTGCAACTTTGGGTGTAAAACAAAAACAGCGTGGCAATATTTGCTCCCCGTAGACTGCATTTTCACTTGAACGTGCACGTAGCATATGGTAAAGTAATTATATTGAGTGTGCCAAATTCGATGCCCAGGGCAGTGAAAAGTTAATGCATCACGTGAGCTTAGTTTTATGCAAGCACAGCTTCGCGCTTCACCACATCCGGACTCGTGCGAGCCCTAGATGAACATGTGAAAGCTTTCCTCTTAATCACGATTTATTATAATTCACTGTATTGTAGCCACGTACACGTTCAACCTCCCTAACTCATAATGCCGTCATTGGGCAACACATTTAGTACGACATTATTTGTTTACCATAAATCCTCCAAATGTCCTGCAGATGTCGAATGCTGGATTATTCGAAATGGTGATAGATGAAAGACGTGCAACAGCTGATATTACCTGTGAAGACGGCGAGAATGTAGCGACTTCGGAATGGTCCGGCGAGCCCCGGGTACGGAAGTTGCCGAGTTGGAGAGGTTCAACTTGCATAGTTTAGCATTTTCGGGAATTCGCCTGTACTTTTTCAAGCCCGCAACGTGAAATTTTTGCCCAAGCTGCTTACGCGTTCCCTCAGAGGTTAGGTTTCGCACCCGTACATGCATCATGCACCCGCTCGTTTTCCTATAGTAACAAGGGGATAAATTGCCAACTTCACATCACAGGAGATGTTTTATTCTTACGTAATTAATCGAGTTCTTATTATTGAATGCTACGTTACTTCAGCTCAAGTACACCGAAAATTTTCTCGGTCGGTCTCACCGTACAAACGTCCTGATGGCAGTTTCGGAGTAGCTTGCAGCTGAAGGACTGGTTCTCTGAACGCTGCACGCGTTTTTGCACACATGGAATGAGTTGAGTGCAGTTTCGTCTGCTGCAGGGTGCGCTCGGGTTAGAAATTTCCGCGCCATCAGAGTCTGAAGTACCGTCGATTTCTTTCGAGCTAGAGCTTGTCAGTCGCTGCTTTTACTACTTCTCAGGCTCAATTTTGCAGGTAACATACACATTTAGGAAGTTTTACTACCAGCTGTCATGTTTTTGTTTTTAGCTTTTTGTTGTTCGCTTTAAGAAATCAACTTGCACATTAGTAGAGATATTATATTAACTTTAAAATCTAAACTTGAAATCAAAACTTTCACATTAGTTGACGTCTCACATTAACCAAAATTTGCTCATTATTTGAGATCTCACATTAACCTTTAATTGAACTCCTGTGATACCGCGGAGTCCGTTCACCAACTAAAGTCTATTGTGAATGTGTACAATTTGTTTGTGCAAATTTTCTTCCTAGCATTGCATTTATGCCTATATTTCCTTTTCGTTGTGGCATGCATTTGCTTTGTTTGTTCAAACAGATGGTTAAAATTAAAATTGGTATTTCCCGTGCTCATCTAATCTTTTGAGTTCTGAACGCATGACTAATTTTTCAGATTTAATCAGAATTGAACTAAGTTGTTCGTTCCTAACTAAACACGTTGACTACGATTCTCCAAACAGGTAAAATTACATGCCGACAAATATCTCTACTGTGGATTTAATAATGAAGGATTTTGGTTTCACAAATTTGGTTACTCTATTAATTTTCTTTCTAATCAGAACTAGCTTATTCGATTGATGAACACAAATTTGAAGAAAACTCGAAAATTTGTATTTATACATGACAGTGCTTTGGTTACAATAGGTTAGGGTTTGATGATCGCGTGTACCATATATGACCCACTTCGGAGTCAACGTGTTAAGGTGTTGAAAAACTTCAAAGATAAATTTTTTTGATTTAATTATCAATGGTGTTCAGCGAGCGTAGTGCCTGGCGCACAGTATTTCCTTGCCTGGTGTTCCAGAAAAGTCCTGATCGTTCTCCAGCTGTGAACATGCATTATAATCAAGCCAAAACTGGGCCGAGACCGAGGTATCCCTGTAGTACTCACGAGAGCTGATCTAGTTTCATGATGACTCAGTGGCATCGTGTGCAGTGTATTTGTCTTTTATTGAGGAGGTCATCGGTTCGATTCCCATGCGTGCGTCTTGGTTGGTTTTCACATTGTCACGATGTGCGTCCGCTGGCAAAGAATGAAAAAAGTCCACATTTATGACTGCACTCAGGTGCGCTAGCAGGAATTGCGAAATATGTAAAACCCAAGATGTTGTAACCATAACCTGTTGTGAGTAAAGTTTCCTTCTTTTTCTTTTGAATGTTCTCCAAATTATAAAGTGTTCTGCTGATGAGGGATTTTAATGCGAAAAGTGCCTCGCAGTCATTTGCTTACTCCCCCAAAGCAGCAAGAGGAGACGAAACCGTGAGGATTCCTGTTAGTGGGCGTTAATTAAGGAAGTTTTTGTTGCTCAAGATAACTCTCGAGGGTCAGTCTAGTATCTTGTGCTGCTTGTTCATCTGGAAATAACATTTCGAAAACGTTATGTAGACAATGTCAGGAATAGGGATATGAAGATCAGTTTCTTCTCAAGATCAATCACGAATTAAAAAGTTGCAAGATGTTATAATGTGCTCTTTATCTATATTAATTGTTGGTCTACTAAAAACTGGAACTAACACCGTAAAACATAATCGACTATATAATAGCGGTGGCCACAGCTCAGCGTTTACGAATACCAGCGCTTTAAATCGTTTCTCGTTACGAACGTCGGCAGCACCAGAATGATTTCCAGTTAACAGTTTGCCTCGCAAAAAGCAACTCATGCTTTTTGCAACGACCGTCTGCAACCCAAATTCTGCGTGCCATCGAGCGCTCCTATGAATTTTTGTTTCGAGTTTTTGTGAACTTCGTCTTCCGCATGACTTATTTTTTGTGTGCCAAAATTTTGGCCGTTTGAAGTTTGTGGCTAATCGGGCCTGTCGTGCTGAGTTGTGTGCTGTGAGCATCACTCTCTCGATTTTCTTGAATTACTTACCATTCATTTCATGAATGATTTGATGTGCTCGTTTTAAAGTTATTCGATGTGTGTCTGTGATTTTGAAAATTATTTGGCTGGTAGTGTTGGTGTCATGTGTGCAGATTCAAATATTTTTGCAGCTCGCATCAGAATTCATTTTTCTTGCTAATCATAGTCACTTTAATCGGTGGATCTCTTTGGAAACCCTTGTTAAATTGAGTGGTAAAACGCCTGATGGACAAATAGTGCTCAAAAACCCACAGGTATTAAGCATTGAATTGGATTCGTGGCCCTACAAAATAGTGAATACGATAGCGACTTTCAAGCTCTGAGAAAAGGCACCGGCTCTGCACCATGGAAAATTTTCATACGAAATTCAACTGGACTGAAGCGAGTCTATACGCCTCTTCAGTCTAGAACCTAACCTGTGCAGCAATGCTTTTGATATTAAAAGCGGTAGCAACGTACGATTGAAAACATACTTGAATGGTTGATGGTTGTTTGTTTGTTTCTTTCTCATCACTGAAGATGTAGGAATAAATATTGGATAATTATCACAGCGCTACACCGGTTAATTTTTCTGTTCCATTTTTTCTTTAATGCACCAGGAATTTTTTTTAATTCTTCAATATCTGCTAGTCGTGTAAATATGCGAATTCTGGCGTGGTATTTGCGTCTCGGCACTTTTTGTGTCGCCTCATTTCCGTTAACTCGAGGACCTTGATAGCGATTCAGCGTTGGTCAGATCATGCATGTATCTGTGCCATCAACAAAAAGTAGTTTTCAAATTCGCTTCCTCGCGCTAATTTTTTGTGAGGTGTGAACAGTTGATTCAATTCCAGATACAGTCCGTGCAGTTCGAAGCTGCTTCCTTCTAGGGTTCAGGAAATTTCGTTTCTAACTGGGGGATTGTCTATATATACCTAGATGCTAGCGGTGTCCTGTGCATAGCGTAACTGCTGATCTTGGAGACAAGAACTGGAGGCGTTCGGTGCGAAAGTGAACACAAAAGGACTTCAATGGTGCAAAACTAAATTCGCTACAGGGTAAAAAAAGTGTTTTAAATGTTACTGTGAAAACCGTGTTTGAAGTTTTGCTTTTGTATTAGAAATTATTTCTTGAACCACGTGCTGGTTCTCAGCGCTAGACTTTTATCTCTTCATTGACCTTTTTTGCATTGCGTTAGAATATGCGCTCTGGTATTAACCTAGTCACATTCATACATACTTGCGCATACATGCTTAACCCTTTAACGTTTGTATGGATTTCAAAATTCACTTTCATAAGGCTGCGCCGAGTTCTTCGTTAAAAGCTAAATGCAGCTTTATTGCACATGTACAAAAGGCTGCAACTAGCTTTCCATTCAAAGTTAACTGCAGCCTTATCGCCCAAAGAATTCGAGCAGTGAGGACTTTACTGCACACATGTATTTTACAGATGCACACACTGTGAACTCAACATTACACAGGTAAACCACAGTGGTAATTAGCAGTTCTATGCACCTGCTATAAAAAGTCAGCGCGGATGAAGTTGAACTACGTGGAAATCTTGTGGCCCGATGTGGCCGGACCATCTCGACTGATGTCCTCATGGAACCAAGATTAGAACAACAATTACAAGAACTGCTTTGGAAAAAATCCTACAGACATTATTAGCTTGTCAATATTTAAGCTTCCCAGGTTTTGTTTTTGATTTCCCATGTAAAACGACCCAGAACTTTCATCACTTATCCTGAAAAACGGTCAGCGTCGATCACGAGGGCATACATTCTCATGTGTGTTTGGGACCTAAACGAGGGGTGTTGGAACAGAAGTTTGTTTTATCAGCGTGATTAAGACAACGCTCGTAGAGCGTTGCAAGAAGTTTGAGTCACTTCGTTAAGTGGAAGAAGTGTGAATGTACGTATGAGGAAGAAGGACAAAGTTGAGTCAGCGTTTGTGGTTTACAATGGCCTGCCGTCTAGTACCTTGGCCCCTTTGGTGCTACGAACTTAGCTATTACATTCCGGGTCTGAGAACTGACGTTGGTCTACCCAAGTCATGTTCGTATTGCAAATTTTTCTCCTGGATTCCTGACATCTCACGAAAAAAACGAGGTTCCAGACTTCGCCCCAAATCAAATGCCAAGTTCAAGTACATCAGAAACATTGTTTTCTGGTTTTCCTGTTAGACCAAATGTGTACATTTCGAACAACCACTGAAGCAACGTCACATATGACATAACCCTGTCTAACTCCACCTGTCCATGAAAATTGCTATATGTCTTTTGCATTGGTTCCGATGTGATCACTGTTTGTCACGTAGGATACAATATTTTGGCGGTATTTTGTAATCTTTCGCCTACTTCAACCTGATCCGATAACATCAATCTTACACCTCTATCAATGTAATTTAGCACCTCTATAAATATCTATATGATTCCTCTTTCTCCATAAAATAGCGTAATTTGATCTGCGTTTCTAATGCAGTCAAGAATATCCAAATATTTCCTACATCAATGTGAAGATCTAAGAACACCATTTCTCTTGGTTTTCCTAAATACGAGTACTTCTCACACGGCCGTAGTGGTGATGTTTGGTTTCAAAATCAGACTTAGTACCTGTGTTCGTTTTCTTCTTTGAGATTAAAAGTGGAACTGAGAGGTTTCGTCCATGCACTTCCATGTCATGAAGTTATTTCTTTGGCCTGTGCATAACCAGATCTGCAAGATAAAAGTAATTACAACGACGTAGTTTTTAAAGTCATTGTTAATGTGATGAACGCATATTCATGTGAACATTATTCCAGGCCCGTGTTATACCTTGAAATGCTGACGGAGCAATGTTAATGTGGTGTTGTGCGTTACTGCGCTGGTGATGATCAGTTTTCGCGACTCGCAGCGAACATGTTCATATTAGAGAGCAATATTCAGTTGCTCGGTTGAATTCTGATGTGCTTCGAGGAGGGAATGCCATGCTTGTCGACTTGAATTTTCCATTATATTTTTATCGGGGAACTCAGTCATTTATTAGTATATCGCTTTTATAATTATACTTGTAATTTCAGTGTTCTAAAGTCTGCCTGTGAAATTAGTTGATAGCGAATGCTGGGTTAAGTTATTCTTACTTTGTAAATACTTCATGAGTTTTTTATGAAGTACATAATTTCTTAAATGAGTACACGTTCTGTTAATGAATAAAATTTCGCGAGTTAACAAACATTACCAGCCGTTGAAACAGATTATAATTTCAAGGTAAGGTGGTTTAAACTGTCGACTCATCATCTCATCTTGCAAAACGCCTATTATTAAACTTGAACTTCTGCAGCGTGTTTCCGGCACCAACGGAAATGACGTTTGCCGTGCTGTTAGATAACTGACTGTAGATAGGCTTTCTGCACTTCTGTCATATCTTCTTCCATACCTCTCCTTTGTCTTTATACCTCTTTATTTTTAATTAAATTGATGTTTTTTCGCGTGCGCGGGACCCTGTGTGGGAATACGCCTTGTGCATAGATTCCATATTCTCTTTAATCCATTCGAAAAGGTCCCTCTTCTTTGCGCTCTTTGCTCTCTTTGTTCTCAGTGGATCACATTTCATGTGGATGGGGAACTGTATATTAATTAATAATTTGCTGGTCTTTTCACTGCCGCGTATAAACGCCGTTTTTTCAGTTGTAAACACTTGATTTCTACGATAATTTTCCTTATTTTTGTCTCCAACGAAACATGATCAAATCTTTAGAGTTCAATGCAAATGAAACTGTCTTGGTTTTTACATTATGACGTCTTTCATCATTATTGGCGTCATTAGTTAAGACATACACGAGGGGTAGTTGAAAAGTTCTCTGACAAATGATTTCAATGGATTTTTTCAAAACATGAGTTATTTCTACATAACCGTTATTATTTATACACTTATGCAACTTAGGTTTCCTCCGGTAAATTCCGTCTTCGTAGAAATGCAGGGGTAAAATATTGCCCACGTACAAAGTTTGAGGTTTCTCTGAAAAATTTTTAATTGCCACCCGTTTGTATATAGGTATCATATGTTTGTAAATCAGAACTTGAGAGGAACAAAGAAGGATGTTAAGGTTTCAATTTTTTTTCAAAAGCTTGAGATTAATTTTTCTACCATGTGGAGAGAACTTACAGTGTTTATTGACGTACTAATTTTTTATTTACTCGTGACTTTCTACTCTGTAGCTTGGGCACTTTTGGCCACACTTTAACGATGTGAAGCAAAAATATTCCGTCGAATCTGCCATGAATTTGTAGCGGACTTGGCCAATCTTGAAAATATAGCTGTTTTCCGTCTTAAAAATATAGTTGTTTTCCGTCTTTAAAATATAAAGCTGTTTTCCGTCTTAAAAGTATAGCTGTTTTCCGCCTTTGAAAGAGTGTATTCCTGATTTGAGTCATTTGACCTCAAATGTCGTCATGAGATTTCTACCAAAACATCTTCTCAGTCTACCAAAAAGCTGTCAACCCCCAAGTCTCAGTCCTTCTTCCTCAAACATGTCGACAGCTTCAACTTTCATGTCTGGCTTTCTTTCACAGTCAGACAATAGCGAGGTCATGGCTTCCGTTCGATACCTCAGGTACTGCGATGCACGCAGGTTAATTAACCCATCACTGCCAAATCGCAAGTTTAGAGTTACCAAGTCAGGTGTTGCTATTTTTGGGGTTATTTATAGTTTATTGGGCGTAAAATCACCTTTCAGCATCGGGTAACTAACCCATGAAGCACCTGTTACGGTTGACCCTTTCGTGTTTTTATTCAAACATTCGAACCCTAAAGAGCGAACCGACGAAAAAGGTCAGGTTTTCAGCTTGAAATAAATTCTGGCATAATTGCATGAATGGGTTAAGGTACGTAGAAAGTGCGCTGAAATCTTCTCATTTCCACTTGCGTTTAACTCTTGCGTATCGTAATCGTACATACTGAACGTACCAGTCAACCTTAACTGTGTGTGCTCTCGTGCTTTGTAACCGTGCGTGTGGCATAGATTGCCGTATTCGTCGCATGCAGAGAGGGATGCCAGTAGGTCTCGTTAGTCGCGCTTTCAACTGTTCTTGTATGAAAATTGATGTGAATAAACTTCAGTTCTCGTATTCTTTTGTTTTTTTAATTCCTTGTTCTATTGTTGAAAGGTAACGAATCGTTTGTCTTGCACTTTATATCATTAAAAGAGGAAGTGATGGAGATGGGTTTTCGACGTTTAAAGGTGGTTTCGGAATTCTTTAAACAAACTTAAATGTAAGGTTTGTTTTGGTGAAAGAAACGCATTTCATTCTAGGGAAGCGTGTCCGAAAATGCCTAATTAAAAAGTTACGGAGACTAGAGCGTGTCGGCAGGAAAATGAGAACAATCACTGGATTAGTCATGTGGTATTTAAACCGCTGGAAGAGTATCGGACCCATCTTCTTACCACTAAGCTAGGTCTCTTGAAATGACGCCTCTAGATTTCTACTTCTGGGAGCACTCGAAGAGTTTGATGTGCGAAACACCCTTTCTGTCCGAAGATGATCTCATCGGCAGGATTATTAACATCTCTGTAAGGATCGCTGGAATTCGTGCTGTCTTCGCTCGAGTTCGGCAATCATTGCGCCAGCGCTTCTGCGCATGCATCACAGCAGACGGACGAAATTTCGAACACCTACTGTGAATACCTAACCAGCCTTTAAACTCTGTTTTTCGTTCATAGTAATAAACTGGTTCTGACTTTGGTTTATTATTTTCCTACCGACGCATTCAAACTATCATGTTTCGGTAACTTTTTTTTTACTAAGCATTTGCGGACATGCCTCCCTAGAGTCAAATAAGCTTATTTCGCTGAAACGAACCTTGTGTTAATGTTTGTTCGAAGAATTTTGAAGAACCCTGTCTATCCTTTTGTACATGCTTTACCACACTATCCTGTAGCTCACGTTTGTATACGTGCGCTTGTTAACGATCATGCTCTGTAATCTGTCCGTAAAATAAGAATGTAATGTCACTCTTACCTTTAAAGATCAAGGTCGATCTTGTTGACCTTGTGTATTGGAGTGCCCTTAGTCTACGAATAAACATCGAATTTATCTCGGCAATTTTATGTAAACTTCTACTAGTCAGTAAACGAATTACTTTTTGATTTATGACTCGAATTATTTCTTCCGCAGAATCACAAAAACTCCACCAACATTTGCCGAGGCAGTTGCAGCCAGTCTCGAGTGCGCCTAATTCTGTGGAGTAGCAGATATTAAGTTATCAGTTTTATCTCGCATATTTTGATCGTTTCACCATCACGATGCGGGCTCCAAGAACCAGTGGCAGAGGCGTTGCAGACAGAAGCGGTTCCTTCTCAGAGAGGAGAAGGCTCAGCTCTGAAGAGGACGATCAGCCCCGACAGAAAATGGAGAAGAGAGAGATCCAAAAGGACAACATAGTTGCTAAGGGCATTACCGTTTCGTCGCTTCCTAAAGGAAAACGGGATGCCCTTGAAGAGGTAAGCTCTCTGCTACAGTTTTGTTGGTGTTTATTCTTTCGCTTATCAGTGATAGTGGTTGATGAATCAGATCATTCGCTCTTTGAATAACCCATTCATTCACACGTCAGGTGCCCATAGATTTACTAGCTTCTGGGCTGATATCCCTTTTATTATTTACCATGATGTGCCGCAAGATGCATCTCTGTGAGGATCTGCATTGGGGTTTAATAAAACTCGCTTTCTGTCAAAAAGATACGCGGAGGTGCATGAATGTACGTCCTACGCAAATGTCTGAAGGAACGTGAAAAATTTTCATATCACAGTTTGAGTAGAAAAAATGAAAATGAAATTAAATGCCCTTTATTCATCACAACTGATCACGTCCGGAGGAATGAGCGATAGACCCTGTTGCTGCTTGGTCTCTAATATCACCATCCCTACTGTAATCTTTGAAAATGAAAAACGCAGTACGTTATGGGTGTTTTTCTTTCGTTAGAGTACCATCAATACACCCGTTAATGTAAATTGGGAGAATGTTGCTGCCAACCTGGTTATTAATGAGCTGGGTTTTGCATTTTATGTGTCTAGCGTATCACTGCTACCGCTTGGAGTAGAATTATCAGCATCTCATACGCGCGTTTCATATTTCACTAAACACAAATTACGACTTGAATCATGCCCCGCGTATATCTCAGCACAATCATAAGGGATATGATATGTATTGTGTAGCTCATTGCTGCTGCTAATGACGGGCCTGAAAGCCAGTAATTAAGTTCATTTTGATGTTCACGGTCATTGTAACATGTCGAGGCCACCTTCTCCTGAGGCGAGTGTACCTATTCCCGTGAAATTGTCTTTGCTTTGGCCACATTCGGTGGCTCCTCATGGGTGCCAAGAAGGCAATAAGGCCGATGTTATAATTGGATATGGTGGGGTACTTTGGATAAGGTACATTATAAGGGACAATATCCAGAAAAAATAAACGCTCATCTGTGATGAACCTGTATTATATAATTATTCAACCACATAGGAATCAACTTAAAAGTACGTGTTAAGTGGACTTTAGTGGACTTCTTTTCTTGGAATATCACCATATGAAGGTTTCGGGGAATTTTCTTACTTGTTTGTTACTTGGAGATGTTTGGGCCGTCACGCCCCGGCCACTCTGGGGTGCCGCAGCTTTGTGTGCCTTCGCACATCCGCGAGCTGTTGAATGAGGCCGTCCTTCGTACAGAGTGGACTAGTAACACGGAGTCAGCCGCCATTTTTGGCTGCATCATCAGATGCTTTTGGGTAATAGGTTACAAACCCTTTTTGGTTAAGAAGTAATACTACATTAACTCATGTTACCGAAAATTGTGAGGAGATGAATCCGTTTGTTATGCCTGTATTCATGATACATCTTGCTATCTCATATTACACCACAAACATCGAGTCTGTGCCGTCACCCGCTTTGCTATCCAGTCCTCCCAGCTCACGAATGCCGCTTCTTTTGTCACGGTTTGGCTTCCCAAAAAAAGGCCGTCCTCCAGCCGCTCACTCAATTGTCGCGAATTGCGTTCCGATGTAATCGCGAGTGTGTACTCGAACTGAATGCTGGCTCGCAAACTCTTTGATTTTTGGGCTCGACTGCAGCGACTGTTAGGGTTTTAATCAGCCTGGCTGTCGTGAATATATTTGTGTTGAAAGCAGCTGTTTTCTCTTTCTTACTTATTTCGCATGGTATGTTGAACGATATGTAAAAGAAATTTATTCCAAACTGAAGCAGAAAATTATCTGTTATGCGTTAGGAGGAGGAACGCAGTTTAACTGGGGAAAACTAATTATACACTGCAAGTATGTGTGCCGTCGCGTCACAGACGTTGCGTAGGAGACCTTGTGCGCAACATTGGCGTACGCGTTGGTCCACTGCTGCGACCAGCAGCGTGTCATTGTACTCTTGAGAAGCGTCATTATCAAGGGGCTTGAAATGAGTCAATTGCAAAATGCTTCACGTTATTCTTTCATGTGAATTGCATAATATCGCTGCATATTGCTTTAGGTTCATATTAGCGATAAAAGTGTGTTACAAATTGCATTGCGAGAAATTTGTTGATTAATTCTAGACTGCACCTCATCGTATGATGGAAATCGCAGGGCATACGGAAGCTTCTCTCATACCTATGTTTGACCCTCTTACTGTTTGAAAACCCGATTGTACTATGCTTTGTATGTGACTGATTTCGGAATAAACGATTTTTATTTATTTCTTTCAAGTCGGGTAGTTCAATCACCGCTCTATTTCGCTTCTAGAAAAATTAAAATTAAGCTACTGTAACATGTAGAAATTCATTTAGTGCCCCACAGTTCTAGTGTGTTGTTCGCAACCCGTATTTTATTCTCTATCATTACTCAATTAAATATCGAATTGAATTATCTATGTCACATTAGGATGTTCTGCAATTACATTCCAGCAGTTCCATTCATTTCATCTGTGCCTTTACAAAGTTCATTCGCTCTTCCCTCTGGTCAGTACCTCAACGATCGAATGAAAAATATTCATGTTCTACTTGTACATCTTGAACATTATTTTGCTTAATACATTCGATACTTCCTTTTTCTAACTCTAGTTCTGGCACGAAAAGGTGCTGCACTTTTGTTCCCATTACTTTGTATATTTCCTGTTTCAGCATGATTGCAGAAGACATGTAGAGCGGTGATTTATGTATGTATGGTATCAGCCTTACTGAGAGCTTCTGGTGGTATTCATTACCATTTGAAATGTTTATAGGAGTAACACTCGGTCAACCGCCCATTATGCTTACACTTAGTTTAGGTTGAGCTAAGTTTTGTCATACAAGCGAGTATTCAATCCATGCGATTATCGATATTTATTATAGACAATTTATGATTGAACTAATGCACAAGAGAGTTGTAAAGTCCTGATCTTCCACTCTCTGCTCGTGAATAGCCTTAAAATTTATATTCTAATAAAGCAGGCGCTACTGTACTTATGCACTGGCGGGGTGCCGAATTGTTGGGCAAATGTTTTTTACTCATTTTCTCGTTTATGTTCTCCTGTGGTGACTCGAATTTGTGTCACTATTAACTAAGTAGTTATGCGTCAACAGTGTCAAGCTTGTCATGTCTGGCCCGAACTTGCATGAACCAACGCGTACTGCTGCCATCAATGGTCCATAATCGTGAAATCCCAACTTCATGTGATGTATTGATCTATCATTATCGGACTAATGCGCGATCTGGTGAATAAACAAAAACTGCTGGCAGTTTTAGCCTAAGTGACGATTAAACTACTTTACTTGTGAGATTTTGATAGACTAGAACTCTGGATTTTTGCGAATCAATTATTACCTCAGTAAAGAAGTTGTGGTCAAAATTATTACCTTCTTAAACCGCTGACTCTTACGACAAAGGTTGAGTAACTTTTCGTTCAAGAACAAGGTATTCTTTATTCTGTGGCGTGACCATTTATCGATGGTAAGAGTGGAATAACTCGTTGAATCACGTGATCGCTAATCATACATCGCAATCGTCTTACAGTGTAGCAGATGCTAGTTGTACAGGGAGTTTTTGATAAAAGATTTCTAGCTTCGATTGGTGTATAAAATATTTAGTTGCAATCGCTGTGTAGGACTGTGAAGGCGTTAAAAGAAGTATTGAAGGTTCCTGTCCTTTCTCTTCAGTAACCCCAGAAAGTAAGAGAACGCGCGGCTTACGTAATGCATGTCCATACTTTTATGTGAACTGTACGTTGGTTTATGTTAGGGAAAATAACGCTCAGAAATTGGTTGAATATATTCTGTTGTAATTGTCCACTTAAGTAATATACAGTATTTTTGGGTAACTTATACTTTCTATTTTTACTTGGAAAGAATGATAATTTAATTCTGATGTTTTTATCACTCGTGTTCGAATCTTTTGGTTTGTAAATTCACGTAATGATCCTCCAGGAGATCGCGCTCATAATTATAGGTGATCGTATCATTTTCCAGTTCACGTGGTCCCCGTGTAACAGATCGTGTACATTACTGTAAGAGGTCGTGTGCATTTTCCAGTTGAAGTGATCGTATCATGCAACTGTTCGAGTAGTTTTCACTTGCGTGCCTGCCGCTCGGCGCCAGTGCAATCATTCTTAAATGTGTGTAATGTCCCCGTTTTGGTGAATGCAAATTTAAGAAGGCTGCACTGAAGTCCAGAAGGCGCGCTGCATTTCTCATTGAACTGATAACATCCAGTTACACGGTAGCCTTTTCTGAAGATAAGTAGCTTTAAGAACCTCAACATTCCAGTTTCTACCACTCGTACAGTCCTTGTTAAAGAGACTCTCTAGCTAGAAAATAGACTAATCAGTAACATGTTTTATTCCAGTAAATCAAAATACGCGAAGAATATCATGCTCCACTGTTCTTTTCAAGACTTATTAATATTTCTGCGTAGTTTATTTAAACTTTTTTACGAAATAATTGGGTGTGAGTTCATGTCACAATCAATGCGTACGTGTTATATTGAAATAAGAAGTTTTCTGTGGCTGCTTACCGCTCTCTGACAGGCGTAAGTAACATCACAGAAATCCTGAATTGATACGTTTTGTCGTCCAGCGTAACTGAACATGTTATTGCTTCAGAACTAAGTTCATTTATCCATTTTGTAAGGGCTGTGTCACGTGCACAGCTTCTGTTAAATGGTGTGAACGCCTCATTAACTCAATTTCTATGAATAAAGTATTGAACCTAATTTGCTTCATACCCGCTGTAATCCCTAAATTCGTAACAGATTTTCGAAGTGACTGAATAAACCCCAATGAAATAAATTTTCTGATTATTTTTAAACATCACTGTGTCGTGCGAGAGGTGTTGGAGGCAGAGAGCTGCCGTCATTCTGTGCTCCCAGACCTCTCACAATGGCTCAATTGTGGGGAAATCTGACTGTCGGCCTGGCCAGACGGAGTCCACGTTCACATGGTGGCGATTCGATGCATTTTAGAGTATGATTTATCTTTATTTTGTGGATGCCTGTGGAAGCATCATTGCGTTGGAACATAACTTTCATAGCAAGATGTTTTTTTCGGTGATACGTCACGTAATTTGGCTGTGTTTAGCCCTGGTGCACTTCCTCAGTGAAGACCCGTGACTCGTTTTGTCGTCTGATTTTTCTACCTGTAGAAAACAATTAGGTAGGGTAAGTTTATGGGTAACGGGGGTAAAATGCTAGTGTATTTAGTGTATATGTATAGCAAGAGTTACACGTAACGAAGAATACCGAAGTATTACGTCAAAACTTATGTTAAAAGTTCTATTAAATCTATTTTCTTCCCATTGATCGTTAATCGAGAAGGAGAATAAGGTCAGAAATAAGGAGGTGTTCGTTTAGCGTACCCCAGTTTCAGCGCTTGGATGATCAAATGTTCGATTCGTTCAACTCGATGTATTAATCGAGCAAAATATGAGATACAACGCTCCCTGTGAGTTCACTTTCGAGTTGACACTTGCTGTGTGGTCGTGACTTAGTGTTATAGGTTATCCAGTAGCTAGGACCCATTGTAACGTCGGGTATTTTCTAGGGATGAGGAATTTTTAAGTGCGACTGGTACGCCTACGTACGTCTCCGTAAATTCTGCGGGGTGAAATAAAATCGTCCGTGAATAAGTCTATGTAATCGAAACTGCTCCGGAAAATCCTAATCTTGATGAAAATTCTTGTTGTGCGGTCATTTTTTACTATTTACTCACCTATTTGTTTGCCACTTTAATGTGTTAAGGAAGTAAACTAAATTTGGGAGAGCTAATCTTCAATTAACGAATGAAAGATTCTCCTAAGATGGGGACTAATTTTTTAGCATGTACTTATTTACTTGTTAGTTACACCCGTGTTTGTTTTATGTATTAAACTGGTAAAGATGCCTTGAGAAACCGGTGGTCTATATCGATGGACTCGGAAAACTTTGGTCGACGTCTTATCAGTCAACAATCTGGTGAATGTTTTGATAGCGATAATTTTACGTAACTCTCGCGCATTTGTTCCATCTTCGGCTCTCTCAGTGCTTCCTCAGCCTCTGTTAGTGGTAACTGAGTGCGTATGTGCAGCCTCTGTTAGTGGTAACTGAGTGTGTGCGTGTGTGCAACCTCTGTTAGTGGTAACTGAGTGTGTGTGTGTGCAGCCTCTGTTAGTGGTAACTGAGTGCGTGTGTGCAGCCTCTGTTAGTGGTAACGGAGTGCGTGTGTGCAGCCTCTGTTAGTACCACGTACTGTACGAGTGTCGTTTCGAGCTGAACCTTAGCTCAAGGGTGAAGTCAGTGTACTTGTTCTGGTGCCTCTATATTTAGCAGATTACAAGTTCAATGTAACTTGTGTTTCCTCAGTGTAAACCATGTGCAAGTGGGGAGAAGTTAGATCCGTGTAGAGCTTGTGGGTTCTCTGCATCTAATAGTGGAATGCCAGCAGTTTGTGGTTTGTGAAGTAGATGACAATTTCCATTTAGTTTTCCTACTTACTATGTCTTAAACTAAATCCGAAGGAAATTCTTCTCATTTTAACTTGTATTATGTATGTAAGCAAGTGAACCGTTTCAAAGTACATAGTGAGCGCTAAATTGGTGGAAACCCTTGAAATATAGATGCCTTCCCCCACACGAAAGTTTGAATGACTAGCTTATGTGCTGTTCATGCCTTAGATTTTGTGATGGTATATCTTCAGTTTTCATTTCTTTAAATATTTTTTGTTGCATCAGTTTTGAATGCGGCAGTCATGTATATTAACAAACAACCTGGTAACCCCATCTGGTTAGTATCTTATTGAGAGACGAAGGCGCTTCGACAACGTGAAAATACTAATCAGTTTTTGTATAGTTTTTGCTAATTAATTTTCCATGGAGTAATACTTCATTCACCATTAATTGAGCCCTCAAAAGAAAGTGTAATCTGTGAAACCTACTACACTGCAAGTCGGGGTTGATATTACGATTATTGAGATATCAGTTGACGCGACATCGCAGAATCAAGGTGAGGGCAGTGTCTTCGTCATCTTCCGTAGCAATGATTTTTCCAGGCATCCTTTACTCAAAGCGGTATGCCTATATAACATAAATTCCCGTGTGAATAATAAACTTCATTTTTTTACTTGTATCGCCTCGCCAGGTTTTAATTTCATAAACGCGAGAAGCGATCTTGAACTTTGTTCATTTTTCTCCTCCCAATAAAATCGAAGTTTGCGTTTCAAACGCTGATAGGAAATTTGTTCATATTAGCATGTGCTCCGAAGAGAGCTCCAGTAAAAAGCCGTTGTTTTTCCATCAATTGAGCCTCTGTGTGCTGTATTTTCCATGCAATGAGCCTCTGTGCGCTCTATTTTCCATGCATTGAGCCTCTGTGCTCTCTATTCTACTTTGTTCAGAAATAATCGCTTCAACGTTCGCCGTGATACAAAATTGGCGGAAACCCGCAAAACTCGGGCGTCGGCAGCGTATGAAAATACGGATGGCGGGCCTCATGTATCAATATAATTAGTGTAAATTATGGTAATTCCAGTTGTTATTTGTATTATTATATACAGTACAAGTAAGTCTGCAAAATGGTACGCGTGAATCCTGCCACGTCATTTGCTCCACCTCAGGTCATTTAGTTAGAAATGGGTTCTTCGTTTACATCTAAATTAATCTATTCATCCTAGACACATCGGACAGCCATTTGGCTGTGATAGAAGAAGCAATAGCTTGATTGTTCAAAAATGCTTGACTGACTTGATTCAGACTAACATGAAACCTATCCAGGTCAAACGGAGATCTGAAATTCTGGAAGTTTCATTCTCCAGGTCCTGAATATTTGAGGGGCGAGATATGGTTCCGCGTACTTACAGCACTCAAATTTAATGTTTTTGAGGTCGAGTCAAGCTCAGATTTATAGAACCTGAAGCCTCAATTTTAATGAACCGGAGTCGAGAGTTCAAGCTATCGCCTGTTCCTTTGAGAGCCCCTTCACACGACCAGGCAATGTCTGAAGACGGTGTCGGAAGACGCCCAAACATGGACATCGAATGCTAACTATTCTGGAAGTCAAGGGGCTGAACAGGCCTTGACTTCCCGACTTGACTCTAGAATAGCGAGCAAAGTTAACATTCGATGCTTATATTCGAGTGTCTGCCAACGCGGTCTCCAGACATTGCCTGGTCGTGTGAAGGGTTCTTTAGCGTCGAGGCTGTTCGCTTTCCCCGATGCGAGTCGTTCAAGAATGGCTGACTTTCTAATACGCCTGAGTTTCCAGTGACCGTTTCCCCAATAGCGACGCGAGTGATGCTCAGAGTTACATGCGTCAGTGGAAGCGACTTTCATCGTGATCCTGGAGAGCAGCTGGAAAAACGTTGTGAGGCTGTAGGGAACAGTCTCTTGTATTATTGCATTATCTGTGGGCCAAAATGAGAATATTAGCGCAAAAGCGTAGTAATTCCACGGGTATTTTTATATTTTTAGTTCAACCACGGCGTTAACTGAAGAAGTATCCGACGAAAAACTAGTTTAAATATAAGAACGTAATTATAAATCAATTAATTTTTGCTTATTCGTTGCTGAACGAACTTCCACCCCATTTTAGGGAACCATTTCAGAATGACTTGTACGCTCCAATTCATATTTGGTAGTCGTAGATTTTTGAAAACCGATTGCTATGCTCACGCTGTTCATTCATGAAAATTATTTCAAACAGTAAATTTTATTATCTACAAGATGATCTAAATCAGAATTTATCATTAACGTTACTTTACTTCGTGAAGTGTCATTCAATTCATTATCTTAACGTCTCATGCATTCGTTGATTCGGTCCTGAGCGATGTGTCTACATAGAACCATATTACCTGAGGAAAAGAATTCTTCACATAGGCATGGGGCGATTGCGATGAGCCTTCAGGTTTCACAACAGACTCGTGAAACTATGTAAACATTACCTTGTACCGCAGTTCTCATACATAAACTTGAGGCACTGTTCATGAGGTATGTCATAGAATTCAAATGTCTGCTTTTATTTACACTTGTATTTTACTAGCATCCTCATACTGTCAGAAGTCATGATATGTCTCATGAAAAATTGTGCAATTTTCTGTATCATGTTATTTCAACATACTACGTACCCGAGAATCTGAACGCTTGAATTTTCTCTCACATAATTTCTTCATTCAGTGCGTAAGCAAATGGTTGCGCACAAATAAAGCAAATATATGTATAAACTTGGCATAGTATTATGTAATATAGATTTTCAAATTGTCGGTGCCGACATGGCACTGAAGCTGTAAGAGAATTATAAAGCTCATGTCATAATTTTATTTTCGCGCGACAAAAGTAACATTCCATGTTTGATATCAATGGCGACTTCGGAGGGCTTTATCATGTCACTTTTGGTGCTGTGTAGTAACTTCTTGAAATAATTTTGACGAGCTAATCTGTAAATGCCTATTGATTTTGAATATGATTGGCTTATACCTTCCATATGCTTGAATTTCAAATTTATTGGAGACAACTCATAGCTATTCATTCTGGCATTCCAAAGGTCAGCATGTTACGTATTTTTTCGACGTTTTTACTTTACGTGAGAAGCGAAGAACGTTTCACTTTCCTACAACACTGTATTTTGTAGCTGTGACCTTGCACGGCCTTTGCTTTTGCGCTCTAGGCAACAGACTTGCGTGACTTGAGGTTAATCGTCACTCAGATGAAGCCCTGGGACGTGTTCAAGGAACATTGTGATAGCCACGCGGCGCTCGGCCGGTTGAAGCCTTGTGCTCCAGCGCAGCATGTGCGGTGAACCGCCTTCCGATTCTCCCAGAGGTTGTTGACCTGTTGTTGAGCAAGTGCGACTCAGTTTTGAGTCTCCACTACCGTGGTAATCGATGGTTTACTGGTTCTGGGATTCAGTTTAAAAAGGGAATGTGCGTGAAGGTGTTAAACCATATTTTCTCATGACGCAACTCTTCCACTTTGTTGATCGCCGACCATTTTAACGCCTGGTTTCTCATCTTGAAAAGATCTTCTTAGCTGCTATGTTCAGGATGCTAAAACTTGCGCTTATTTTTGCAGTTCAAGTCGCGGGTGCAGGGCTGTGCCTCGGACGACCGACTCCAGGATCATTACCTGCTACAGTGGCTGACCGGTGAGAATGTTAATTGACTATCCTGGCGTCTTAGTCTCACAAACGTAATATTCACCTCTCTACCCGTGTTTATTTGAAAATTCTGGTGCTAGTCTGGCGTTAGAATTTCATAGTGGCAGGACTTCTACGCCGTAAGTTTAACGTATATATTTTTACTCAAAATTCTCTGGATTAGAAGAACGGAAAGACTTCTGTTGCAAGACTCAGATATGTGTACTTAGGTTTTAATTTCATGAGTTGATGGCTTGAGTGGCTCACTTCTCGTCGTGTTAGCGAAATTTGGTGTTACTCTATAAGGCGTTTTGCCCAAGTTGAAGGTCGTGAATTGCGCGAACTTTAGATGCAAGTGTTAAACTTTTTGCTCATGCCGAAACTCTCATTTCTACTCCGAGTTCAATAAATCCAGCGTAACTCAACTTCCAGTTTCTTGGATAGGCAATCCACACGATGGCGACCAGCGAGTTGGACACGCTTTGACAGTTAGTTTGGGAGGTTTCATCAGCACCATAGACCCGAGCTCCTGTAATAACATAAACGTCCCTGGTTCTTTATACAGACTGTAAAGAGGGTCTGGACGCAAGCCGTGTGTCGTCACTTCTCGAAACGACTTTTGATTTGTGATGTTAATTGTGAGCGCTGTAAACCTGCCAGCAACATCAGAATGACAAATGGGTCAGTTAGTCCGGCTAAATGACCAAAATAAAATGAAAAGTTGTTGTATAGTAAGATAATTGATGCTTTCATTCTAAATAACTGGATTAGAATTAGAAAAAAAATATCCTAAACCAAGCCATTTGGAATCAACTATATTAAAGTTGGTTATATTGATTTGAAATTTTAAAATGGTCTGTTTAAACCCATCCGTCCTTTTTGTATTGACCCAGTGCTCAATTGCTCCGAGAAATATTCGAGAGGGTACAAATTCCTCCATTCTCAAAGATTTACTTATCAATATATTCCTAAACATTCCACGCGGATTTGATTCGCTGGTAATAACTGTGGAGAAACCAAGAGAGGCGAGATGTGTAAAGGTGCTGAAGAATTTTACCACGACGGTTTTAATCAGCTGGTGTAGCTAACCCGTTAACGAAAAGATATTTTGTGAGCGCTTACTACCCTTTATAAAGCCATCGATGGTTGATTTGAGTATTAGCCCAAAAACATTTTGGCCTGTAGCGTAAAGCAAAGAAATCAAGTACTCAGCGAGCTCTTCAACTGATGTTCGTTTGCCTTACGCACCCTTACGCTCGCGCCTAGTATTTTTTTAATGTTTTGGTGAGTTATTCGGCTAAGAATATTAACACAATTGATTGAGTTCATGTTGTTGTACTGCTGAAAACGTAACCGTTTTTTCCCTCTTACAGCTCGGAATTTCAACGTCAACAAAGCAGAAAATATGTTCAAAAAAGTGAGTAATGAATCTGCGAATTAATTGCTGCCGGCTACGAAGGATCTGCTAACTATATCCGTTGTGGACTGGTGGGCGAATTTTTAAAATTCCCAATAGAAACTAGTATATATTGAGTCGCGCTACTAATGCAGTGCATTGCTTCATACAACCATTATCTAACCAGCTTAGTTATTTAACTCAGGGGTAAATAGGTTAAGAAATGCTGTATTGGAGGATGATCTGCCTGGATGTGGGTTGACCATCTGTGCTTTCAATGCTTTCCGCTTTGGAATATTCAACGAAGGATCGCTGGAAGAAATATCTGGAAATGGTACTTGCGCTGTAAATGAGTAATAGTTACTTTCCCTTTACGGGGGTTAAGATAGGACCATTTTTGTGCGGGAATGATGCCGAGCGAAGCATCGGTGATGGTACGTTCTCCATTAGCACAGTCCCGTCCTAAATTATTGCACAAATATTATAAGTGAAAAAATGCAAACTCGAATTTCCTGAAATTTTCACCGGATGTAATCATGTAAGTACTTTAATTTTTTAGCGAATTTTTAGGTTACCGTACATAGTACTCTTAAAAACTTTTTCGTTCTTATTTATTTATTGGTATCTCAAATTAATGAACACAATTCATTTTTGAATGAAACACGAAAGCAAAACAGCACAAATGGTAATTTTCAATATTTAGTACTGCGACTTTTTTTCAACCAATGCTGGGCATCTGCGCCCGCAGGATTCCACCAATGCCTGCATTCGTTAGCTGTAATCTGCGCCTTTTCCACTTGCAATTTCGAACACAAATCTTGTAAACATTTATAAACATTTGTAAACATTTATTTACCACAAGTAATTTACATCAGATACAGGTTTACAATCAAATGAGGAATGACGAAGAACCGGAATCAGGATATATACCACATGTGGGCCCGAATAAGCTACAAGGCTTCTAGGGCAACCTATACAGAAATTAAGGCATTCAGTTTACAGCATATCGATGATTAATGATGAAAAAAGGCTTAAGGTTACACTCAGGTATGTCAGTTACAGGAACTGAATGAGTTGGGTAAAATTAACATTAATATTAAGGTCAAAACAAAATCTTCAGCATTTGCTGGATCTTTCGTCATTGCATTTTCTTCTAGAGTTTTCCATAAGTTTTCTATGGGATTCATTTTCGGACTCGGAGGAGGTAGGTCAATAACCTCTATTTCTTGTTCCTTTAAATAATTCATAACAAGCTTTGCTGTATGGCAGGGCGCACTATCCTGCACAAATACAGGATTTTCAGCTCCTGAATCCTGAACATTTTTCCAACACATTATACACAGAGGCGCCAATTTTACCGTCTAAGCGTACAAGAGGTGTCGTACCCTACTCTCATATCATGCCGGACACCACCACGCTACCATCACCGAACTCAAGTCTTCTTTGTAGAGATTTATTTCGAACTTTCACCAATTCTTTTTCGTATAAACTGTTTACCATCACATCCAAAAACATTAAATTTCGATTCATTGCTAAAAAATGCCTTGTTCCAGTCTCCTCCCGTCCAGTTGATTTATTTGTATGCAAATGCCAATTTTGTCGATTGGTTATTTTTACTAATCGGTGTTTTTTTTTGACGATATCTTAATTTGAAGTCTATTTCATACAATCTTCTGAACACGTTTTGCCATGACATTGACGTCATCTTAAACTATCCGAGGAATATTAGCTGCAGTTAGGAAACGGTCTCCGAGTGCTAGGTGTTACATAATCCATGCAGTCCTCTCTCGCTGTAGTTTTCCTGGCTCGATCCACCCGCCTTCCTCGTGTTAGTTAGCCTTCAAGTTTTATGATAAAGTCGTAGAATTCGGCTCGCTACACTTTTGGAACGATCGATCTTTTTAGCAATTTTTTCAGTAGTGCAAATTTTCTTTCGTAAATTTATTCTTTCTGGTTTTACGGCTGTATCCACTTTCCGTCTTAGCTTAGTTCAGATGCAGCAGTGATTCTAAGGGCAATGATTCTAAGCAGTGATTATATTCTTTATTTTAATCTCCCAATGATCAGAAAGCAGGATGTTTCAAAAGTTTCATCAATATTTTCATGATTTGTCTTCAATTTTGGGTGCCTATTTTTAAAAAAGTTTCATGACTTGTATAGTATTATTTCCGGTAACTTGAAATTACTCGAAATTTAAGTACTGTGCATGTTTGTATTTTGCGAAAATTTCAGGAAAATTGAACTCATATTTTTTGAACTTGACAGTTATAATACTTGTTTCTTAGTAGTGGACGGGACTGTGTTGTTCTGAAACGACACATCAGCATCCAGAAAATTCAACGTAACTTCCAAATTGATTCCATCATTAGATGAAAGTCGTTATAAAGAGAATCATTGAAACTACATGTAAATCAAATTGTATTCACTTAAATTTTGAATTATGTTTTTAAATATAATTACCAATTTGACTAGTGAGACTCAAGAGTGCTAATTGTGCAGTGATGATTTTTGAGAATATTTACATGTTTGTACAGAACGGTTGTGTCTTCAAAATTTGTCTTAATTCTGGTGTTACTAAGATGAAGGGATTCTACATCGTTTGCTCAATGAGTGTAAAAATGGGGGATTCTTACGTTGCCTGCTCATTGAGTGGAGATTTGATGACACATTTTATTTTGTACATACGAATTGGCACTTTCATGTGTGACACAGGGAAAAAGCAGTCACGGGCAAAGCAGTTTCCGTCAAATCGGGTATCACTTCGCACAAATTGGGAACTGTTGACTTTGTTCACATCATGGGTGAATACTCGAAATAATTCCTGCAAGCAAGTTGGTGTCGTCGGTAGATACCAACAAGATAGGTCCGAAGTGCGATATACCACAATTATTCGTTTCTCCCCTATTCTCTTATGTCAAGAATTTCATTCGTACGTTGACCCAAATGCTAATTGCTGACGTGTATAGTAGAGCTCGAGTTGCGTAGGACTTGCAGAAATGACTGTGTATGTTGAAAGCTTCCCTGTTCAGTTTTGCTTTTGCATTGTAAAATAAGTGGCGAAAGATTAGCAAGCTCTCAAATCACCATAGTGCTTTCAGTCCGATGTAGCATGTTAAATCTCCAAAGTGTTGCTGCTCTTATTCAGGTCGTGTCATGTCATGGAAAGTAACGCAATATTCCTCTCACAGTCAGAAGAGTGGAGGAAGGAGTTGGACATCGATCACATCTTGGAGTGGGAGATGCCTGAAGTTATCAAGAAATATGCCCCCCAAGGATGCCCAGGCTTCGATAAATATGGTGGCGCTGGTAAGGTTGTCAGGAAACACACTTGATTCTAAACATATCGTTTCTGAAACGAACGCGCAACTTAAATTGAACTTATTCTATCGATTGTTCCGAATTCTGTTCGGGAGACAACGGAGGGTTGACGCACTGTTTGCGCTGATGCATTCATTATACTCACACATTTCCATACATAAAATTCACGGTGTGGAGTAAATTAGGTTGCGAAACCGACCAGTTGTGTTCCTCTGAAGTCCCTGATTTTGACTGATTTTCAGTGCTGGTGATACCTCACGGCCGGGCGGACATGCGGGGGCTGCTGCAGAGCGCCAGCATTATAGAATACGTCAGGTCAACAGTCTTCTGTCTCGAGCAGTGCAAGGTAAACTCATTACGAATAAAAAACTAAGTGCCAGTATTTTGCGCTACGCTAAGTCCAGGGCCTACCGTCTCGAGAAGTGGTAGGTGTACACTATGTCGGTAAAATGAGTAATAATAAAGGAGTTAGCTGTTGGCTTTGTCCGCCCTGGTGGGTTAGTGCGTCTATATCGTTCTAGGTAGGAACGTGGGAAAATTGTGAAAAATCTTGGAACTCCGGCATTTGGGAACTACTGCCATTCTTATTCGACGTTGGGTTTCCAGTTATAATCATGTAAAAATGGAGCCACAAATGGTTTTGATTTCGGCTAAAATTGCATTTTCCGTTCTTACAGGAAGGAAAATTTGAATGGGTGTTGAAGGTCGGGATTTTTTTTATCAATATAAGCGTATCAATTGTCGATAGTTAGATATAAATATGCGTTTCCTCGGATCACCTTCTTTCCATCGCCCATCGGGATCTGTTTCAAAAATATTGACTGATTCGAAAGTCACACCTAACGTCCGAGTCGTTTGTTTAAGTTGTAAACAGTTCCCCAGACTGCGTAAAGTGTTGGCTCCTGCAATGCGCAAAACAGGCGTGTCTGTTTACTGATCGGAAACTCTACCGAGACCGAATTGGTTAGTGCGCAGGTAATAGTTCCGTGAAATTCTCTTAAAATACAGTCCCGAGCTCTCGTGCGGTCCTCGAATTGATGGCGTAAGCTGTTTTTTACTTGCAATTTTTACTCGAAGAAAACAACGTCTGACTTCACTGTACCACATCCTGTAGTCTTGGTTTATTTTATAATGAATGTAACTTAAGAAGTGCAGCAAGTTTTGTTATTTCCCGCTAAAAGTGGAAAACGAAGTACTGTAAAATAATGAATATTTTGCCGAGGTGCTCCAGAACGCGAACTCTGCTCTCCGCCCAAAAAGCTAAGCAAAGAACAACCCGACTATAGCAATCACTTACTGGTCTCGAAGAAAGTACTTTAATGACTGGTTTCCGTATTGTACATTTTTGAGACGTAAAAATTCATCGAAAGAAATTGTTAAAATGTATTGGAAGAGTTGTTATGTCTCTGGAGTGTAGGTTTCCTTGCTTAACTCGGGACGATGTTGATGGCCGTTTAATACAGTTATCGCTTTGCCATATTTTTAACTGAAATTTAATACTCCTTGTGGATCAATGAAACAGCAGAAATCTGACTTTCCCGCGCAAGAATGCACCTCTTATCACGATTTGAAGTAAAACTAAATAGTTTCCCACCTGTCAACATTTCTTTCGAAGCTCGTTAGGTTCAGTGTTTTTTATCGTTTTTTTTTTACAAATAGTCGGTTCGGTTCTCAGGTGCGCGGTCAGTCGCTCCCCTTCACATGAGTAACTTTTGTCAGCATCACTTTACCTCTATGTATTTTTTGTAGTTCATGCCCAGGTGCATCCCTGCACTCTATCCTCGTAATTTTGGAAGCTGATATAAGTATTTTCAGTATTGTTAACGGTTTCGTTTGACCAGTAACCTTAGTATCGCTGAATTACATTTTTTGCCAATTTGAAGTGAAGTTCCTATTTGTGAACCACGTACGTTGCTCACGACAGGCAAGCCTTGCTGCCTAATCTGGCAGAGATTTTTTGTTTTGAGGTTCTCCAGTGAGCGGTCGATTTGTTACTAAAGAACAATCAATTTCACGGCTTATTATTTATTGATTTAGTGTCGGCTGTGATTCGGTTGCGCAGAGTGTGCGACTGCAGCCCGTGAAAAGTATTTAGTTAAGGCAGTTTTGTGTTATTGCACTCTAGGGCACAGTGGTAGTGTACTTGATGTCGCACAATGCCTTCATAAAGTACACACGATGTTTTGTAGGTTAATATTCCATTATTCGTGCTCAGCATAGAATTATGGGACAGAATTCGAAGCTTCAACGCGACTTCCATCCGTAATTTTAAGGTTATAGATTTACTGATAACAATTTGAAGTTTTATCGCGATCTCCACATCTTAATTTTACGGCTGTTATCTTACTAATTGAAAAACCTATAGAACATGCTCTGTGTGTGACTGATTTCGGAATAAACGATTTTTCTTTCTTTATTTTTTCTAGCCATTTGGTACTGAGTTCGATTCCAAGTGTGGGCTGTTTCTGCGTATAATGTGATCAGTACGTGTTTTTCTTGGGAAAGAAAGATGGAACCCCTAATTCCCCTTTGCCCCAAATGTACAAGTGGGCACCAGCTTGGCGTGGGAAAACCGTCATTGCATCCTTTTATTAACTATGAAGCATTGAGAAAGCATTATGTTGTTAGTTATTCTCGAGTCAACTTGATTGAAGCAAAGTTTCTTTTCGCTAACGCGTCTCATCTACGCAGGCTATGATGGCTGAAGAGAGCAAGAAACGCGGTTACCCAGTGTGTCAACTCACCTGCATCTTCGACTTGGAAGGTTTTTCCTTCAAAGAATTCACTCACAAACCTGGTAAGTGAACCTTACCTATGATAAATTAATGTCTTTTCGACGTCATCCTCGTTGGCATTTTTGAGTATCTTCTTACAAATTTTCGAGCAGTCTAGCAACGGTTAGTTCCGACTGCATTGCCATTTGGTGTGGACATCCATATGTTGAGAAATATAACGTTAAGGTTAAGGCTATGACTCAGTAGCTTAGGTCTGAACCAATCCATATAAGTTTAGTTTCACCACACCCACAATGTAGCTGACGTCATTGGACATCTTGTACGTGAATCATATTTCTACCTTTGGCAATATTATTCTCTTCATATTTTCTAGTATTGTGGTAGCCTTGGCACATAGCCTTATCTTTAACCCTTCCTGTCCTGGTGTGACTCTCAACGCGCACGCAAATTCAACTTTTACGTTACTTAATTAAACTTGACTTTTTAAGGGACTTAAATTCACATTTCAACATCTGATAACGAATGTGGCGCTTAGAACACCTGCTACAGTTAACCCATCCATGTTTTTTCATTCGAATTAGCCAACACAAAATGGAAAAGTTAGTTTACTGTGAGAAATTAAGTCAAGCCGTGAAGGCTGAATTCACCATTAATGAAAATGCTTATGCTAGTGACCTCTTCTATGAGGCTTCCTTCCTCATACCGACCATGGTCTTTTGTTCACATTTTTGCAACTATTTAATGGGTATCTATTTGTCATCGCAATGTTATATTCAGTTATAGCTGAACAGTTATTAATAAGTAGATCGTTCGACATCGAGTCCTATTTTTCGGATCTACTGATATCTAAAGTTGTTTCTTTCCTTATGACTGTCACTTTGAGAAGGAAGTAACAACAATACGTACTGTACAATGGCATAGTTTTCGCAGCGTAGAAAATATGTTCCCTGTCAGATTTTCGAATTTCTTGGTTTCCTTTACATTCCTGATGTCTTTCAAGTCGACATTTTGTCCAGCTGTTCAATCACCAAATTCCTATATTTGAGTGCACTTTTGTCTGCAAGTTATTCATGAAGGTCACTGTAAACTAGAACATTCTATTATAGATTTTGTACTTCCAATAACTCTTCTTTTTTAACATATAACTTGACAGCTGATACAACAACGGGACGTGTACTGTGTGTTTTGACTTGATTTCAACAGTTGGTAGCATCTCCAAAATCGATGGCTCAGGTATTCGTTCATTTTTAAACTTTTATCTTTCAGTTGAATTTTTTCACATTTCATCTCTGTTGGGTTTATTATTAGATGAATTAGGAGAATAAGAGTAATTTCTCATCTGATATTTGCACATGTTTTATTTCCTAAATTGGACGTTCCATGTGCACCAAAAACAACATGCTGACCCTGCAAAAATTTAATTAAAGAATGCCTAGATAAATAATCTGAAGTTCCAGCAGGTATTCTACAAAACTCATGTTCCAGATCTACGCAAGGAAAATAAAACCAAGGGATGTATCGCATCATCTGGAATGGGCTGTTACGGTATAAAGAATTAAACAATTTTTCAAGAGTTTGACACACATCCCCAAGTCGCAGTTCGTAGTCAGGAGTGTTGTACGTGCGTAGTTGAAGAATAATTTATTATCTGTTCGTTTTTCAGCCTTTGACGCCCTGATTGCGCTCATGCAGGTGTACGAATCCAACTACCCTGAACTGCTCCGCGTCGGCTACGTCATTAATGGTGAGTGGTGACCCTTGATGGTGAGTGGTGACCCTTGATGGTGAGTGGTGACCCTTGAATGGTGAGTGGTGGCCCTTGATGGTGAGTGGTGACCCTTGATGGTGACTGGTGGCCCTTGATGGTGAGTGGTGGCCCTTGATGGTGAGTGGTGGCCCTTGAATGGTGAGTGGTGACCCCGTGTGACGCCAGATGGCAGCTTCTGTCGTTCTGGTTTCATTTTAGTGTTGTAAATTCACGACATCTTGTGCCATATTTGCATTCAATCTTGAATTAAAGACAACTTTTCTTAAAAAGGTGTGATACTTAGAATAAATTTCCTTGCTACGAGGAGACCTCTGCTCTTCTCTTGAGACAAAACGAAAATAAGTTTTCCGACTGAAAAATCGCGTCTTTAAAGACAGAGCATACCCAACCGTTTTGATGGTAGCAAAGCTTTCAGAATTTTGTAGTCGATTATATAAATTAAAAACTTTTAATAGGAAGAAAGTCGCGTGTTGGAAGAATATCATGCAGAAGCTTTAGTTAAACTTTCTCATTTTGAACTGCATGAAATTGAATAATTTCGAGAATAGTTAGTGATGCCTGAAACAACCTGCGCCTCGTACTTTTGCCTAGCCATTTTCTCCACTTATTAATGAGGGGAATGTACACATGATGTCGACACAAACGTTTCTGAACAATCCAACTCTTTCTATTTTTTGAAAATGACTCATACAAAGAACAAGTAGTACATATCAATGTGTTATTTCGTTACTGCAACTCTGTATTTTGCGTATGCTTTTGACATAAAATTTGTACCAAGCTGAAACTTGTCACGGGCTCAGAAATGTTGTCTGAATATTTAGACTTGTTAACCTGGAGCCAAATACTATACTGCAAGGAAAAACACCTTACAAGGATATACAGAAATATTATCTTACACAAATTGAATATTCTAAAATAGAGCAATCGTTCATACATCAAATAATCAAAATTCAAAAAATGAATTCGATATTTTCTGAAAAAGCTGTAGGAAAACCTGTTGTACCTTGGACCCCACGTACCTCGAACCAAGGGCTGGTTATAGCCCTTTCTGCAGGTTCAGAACCACCTGTAAAAGTTTCCTGTATAACCTGTAGAGAGGGCTTCAATTGACGCGAGGTTCAAGATACAAAGGTTCCAAGGCACAACAGGTTTCCCTATTCCGTTTCATTTTATTGACAGCTCCGAAAATGTTCACGGTCGCCTACGCGATGCTGAAGCCGTTCCTCCAGGAGGCCACAATCAACAAAATTAAAATATTCGGGCGGACTGGCTGGCAGGACCTAATCCTGCAGGACATCGACGCTGAGGTCCTGCCTAAGCACTGGGGAGGGGCGAGGGTGGACCCTGACGGCAACGAGATGTGCCCCTCAGTGGTGAGTGAGGTGCCCCTCAGTGGTGAGTGAGGTGCCCCTCAGTGGGGAGTGAGGTGCCCCCCTGTTGGGAGTGATGTGCCCCTCAATAGTTTAAAAATCCGTCATTCTGTGGTGTGTGTTCTGCAGCAGTTTTGTTTTTCCCTTTTTGAAAGGAATCACTTTGCTAGTAATGCACTTCTCGGATTTCTGTTAATTATTGGAACTTTTCTTACGTCGTCAACGAATGAATTGAAAATTATAACATTATTGCCTGACATTATTATAATTAATAACAATTTCTTTTCGTATTCAATTGTGTACGTTTGTTACCCTAGGGTTTGTTCCAGGGCATCTTCCCGTGATGTTTTTTGAGGCCTAATATTCATTTCCTGTAATTTTAACTCAAGCATTGGCTTTGAAGGGCTTGGGTGATTCTGTACGTGTCATCCGCAATATGAAATTTCATTGTTTTAGTATGCTTTGTGAAAAGAATTATTTCGATATTTTCTATTAACCTCGAAGTAATACGTATTTTTGAAAACGTTACGCGCGTTTCGAAGTAACTAGGAATGTACGGATAAAAAAATGAACTCAAACCTTATTTACCTTCATTGCTTTAAGCTTCTCTTCTTTACAAAATTAGCGTTTTTAGCAACGATGCTTTTTTTTCTAGGAATAATATGACGAGCTGTATTGCAAGTTCAAATGGTGGTCACATGGCACGAAATGTCTTAAAAATGAGGCTGTATTGTAAGTTCAAATGGTGAACACGTGCAGATATGCCTGGGAGGTCCGGTGCCCAAGGAGTACTACCTCAAGAACAAGGCCAAAGAGAACAGGAAGCATCTCACCACCATCACCGTGCCCAAGGGCGGCTCTGAGAAGCTCTCACTCAAAGTCGCCGAGCCTGATTCTGTCATCAAGTAAGTTCGCTTCTTAAAAAAGTATTGTTTTCACTTTGCCTATGAGGCAAGCGAGAAATTAGAAAACCATTTGCTTGATTTTTCGGAAATCTCACTCGTAATATGAAAACTCTCTAATTAATTTCGACGCAGTTCATTTACAATAGAACCTTTATTAATTCCAACACGTTTTACCGTTGGGTTTTAAATGCCTTACAGCTACTGGTATGGTGAGGGATGTGAGGAATGTGTGGTTTAAACTTTCTTTTCCGAGGGAAGTACTCCGCAGTCACGTGAAAAGCCCCACCTGAGCCGAGGCTCAAACCCTGGTCCTTTCGGCTGTGAGGCCATCACGCTAACCAGTTCAGTTTATTTACAGTATAACCGTGGGGTTTCCAAATGCCTTAGAACTATTGACTCGTGAGTGAAGTGAGGAACGTGAGGTTTAAGCTTCCGTTTCCGTTTCCAATAGAAGCACTTTGTCGTTCCGGAAAAATTAGTTGCTCCAGCCGGGAATCGAACCTTTACTTCCCAGCCGTGAGCCTAACATGGTACCAGTCTGCCATGGAGTCCTTTATGAGAACCAACAACCTATGGAAAAGGGAACATCTTAATTGAAAAACATTTTGGAATACTCGAAAGTGCCCTTCAACACATGTACCCATCAGTTACCACACCAATCAACATTGAAAATTTACACTATTTACCACGTCTCGCTGCACTGACTGTGGAATCCTCGCATTTCGAAACGTTTGTTGGTAAAGATTTCCCCTTTTTCAGTTGTTCTCCTTTTTATTATAGCAGAGACCATCTCACTTTAGCAGAGGATTAAATTTATGGCGTACTGTATCTATGGACTGTTCATGTTGTCATGTTACACATAAGTGGAGGTTTGTGATGCATTCGTTTGGGCCTTGTGTTCTGATAATTTGACATAGCTGCTCGCTAGGTAGAGCAGTTACGTCTCGCTGAATGGTCATTCATTTAAGGTGAGTTGAATTTCTGCTCCTCAAAATTTGTTTCTACAGCAGCGCACGCTGGTGTAACCCCTGAGCCAGTGAAGCGAAGTGTCGAGTTGTAACACTAGTGATGATGATGAGACCTGAGGGCTCATTGCTTCTCAACTTGTGATGTTGCCACGGAATTAGTCCAGTGCGCTGAACTACATTCATTTTGTATTCCTCGTATTCATTTAGAATTCTAAAATCTCACACAATTATCCATAATATTTACATTATCTTCAAAATTCTTTTTCAATTTACCTTTCCCTTGATGTGAGAGGAGAAAGTGTTGCTCTGGTTACATTCTTCGCACGCATTAATAGTCAGGTTGGCCTGCGAGTTTTTGGTCGCGTGATTTACATAGACCTAGTGACTTACGAACTCTCTGCTCCTCAGGTGGGAATTCGAGACGGAGGATTATGACATCGCCTTCCGTGTCTACGAGGAGGACTCCCCAGACGAACCCCTCGTGCCTCACCGCCGCGTCGACAGTCATCTCGCGCCGGAGGAAGGCCAAGTTGTGTGCCCGTCTGCTGGCACGTGTAAGTCTCAGCGCGTTATCGTTCAGCTTAATTTTCCAAAAATTTAGATGTAAACACACATCTCACTCTTTAGCTTCGTTCTTCACTCGATGACTAAGTGCAGGCTGGAGGGTTACAGCATGCGTTATGTATCTTGGTTTGTTTGCTTGCGGTAGTCGTTCCTCAAAAGAGCCATCGCGTAGTTTATCGTAAGGTTGAGACGAGGAAAATGCGATATTGTTTTCGCATGCTTCGTCCCCTCAAGGGGCATAAGATAGACCATAGGTAATAGAGGTAGGTTAATTAGCTTTGCCTATCCTATGCTATGGGGACTAGCGCCCCCAGGGGAGCACTGCTAGGCTACCTCAGCTTCAGATAGGCCTTCGGGACTTCTATCTTTCGTGCCCACTTTGCTTCTTTCCGTTTTCATTCATTTTTCGCTATTTCTTATTTGTCTTTTCTTCCTCTTCCATCTTAATTTGCTGTTTCTATGCGCAGGGGATCTTGTGTGGGAACACACCCTGTGCATAGATTCCCCGTTCTCTTAAGTCCATACTAGATGGTCCCTACTCTTTCGGTGCGAGATAGTCACAGTTTCTGAAGCGCTGCTTTCAGTACTACTTCTATTACTATCGCATGCTTCGTTGAGCTTCGCATAATTTAGGTAAGCGTTGGATGTTTGGAGAAGAGTTCTGGTCGTATGGGGAGTTGCTGCGGCTGATGGCATCATTTCCTGAAAAAAATTACCCGCTATTTAGCATACGTCAATGACGTATATGTTCGCGATTGCTTACGTACCTTCAACCTTTGATTACATCTTGTCTCATATTGAACCTTTGGATTATATCGTGTATCATATTGAACCTTTGATTACATCTTGTATCATATTGAACCTTTGGATTATATTGTGTATCATATTGAACCTTTGATTACATCTTGTATCATATTGAGCCTTTGATTACATCTTGTATCATATTGAGCATTTGATTACATCTTGTATCATATTGAACCTTTGATTACAGCTTGTATCATATTGAACCTTTGATTACATCGTTTAGGTGTTCAACCTTTAATTACATCGTATATCATTTATATTCTCGATTATATTATTCTTCGTATTCCGCACAATTGACCCTCTTTTTAATTATTGAAGCTTGTTAAGCAATGGTATCGTGAAAATAGTGATCATGCGTTGGCCCTTACTTTTGTCGTTGTTGTTCTTTAGTAATTGTTAAACGAATTGTTGAACGGGCCCACATGTGGTATATATCCTGATCCCGGTTCTTCGTCATTCCTCATTTGATTATAAAGCTGTATCTGATGTAAATTACTTGTGGTAAATAAATGTTTACAAATGTTTAATCTTGAGTCCAACATCATAGGGATGCTGGCTCTGCGTATAGTTTTCCTCTTATTGAAGGTGCAATGCTCTATAGCTTCATGTGAACTCCATCAAGTTATTCCAGATCTATTTTTGACATCATTTACTCGAAGCTCAACGAATGTCTCGACTTCCAACATGTATGAAGAGGATTGTAGTAAGGGTGATCACACAAACGCAAAATGTTTTACTTGGTTTTCTCTTTTCAGACGTGTTTGAATTCGACAATTCCTTCAGCTACATGCGAGCGAAGAGCCTTCACTACAGCGTCGAAGTGATCCAGACACGACACTAACGGGCCCCGATGATCCTAAAAAATTAAGACAAACTTCCATTTCATGCTCCGTTCTCTAGAGTTCGCCCGCTTGCTCTAAATAAGAACTAGTGAAGAGAGAAGCTTTGTGTGATATTGGGACTTATTCAGTGAAGCCAGAACTGTGTGGACGTGGCTGTGGTGGTCTGCAACCACATCGCTGTTGTGAATTTTGCTGACATTTAGACCTATGAGTGAAACTCTGCCCTAAGTGGCGTGTTCGGGACCGCGAGATGGCGTGTATGCATGAGCGTGAGTGACGTGCGTTCCCGAATATGAGTGACGTACGTTCTTGAGCGTGAGTGACGTACGTTCCCGAATATAAGTGACGTACGATCCCGAGCGTGAGTGACGTACGTTCCCGAGCGTGAGTGACGTACGTTCCCGAGCGTGAGTCTCCCGGTCGATATAACCAAGTCGAGGTCGTTGTAAAACCACGAAATTATTCGGAAGCAACTGCTTGTTTGTTTACATTTTTGACTTGAAATATTTTGTTCAGTTGAATAAGGCAAATAGGAAAAATGAGGACACATCTTAATGGTTTTTCATTCACGAAAGTTCATTTCGTATTTGACAATATGAATTTTTCGTTTGATTTCATTTTTTACGACGAATTTGGAGTGCCTTTTTCGCGTGGATCAGAAGTCTGGCTGCTCGCTGTAGTGAAAATTCAGGACTTCTTAGACATTTTATTCTACATAGGTTCAAATTTCAGTAGAATTTTGAAATGTGAACGCTATGACAAAAGAATTACGCGTATATGCGTACCAATGAATTCACCAACTTTTTCTAGAGCGCAAAAGGAGGATGATTTAAAAAAGCTTCGACTCAGAATTACTCAGAGTGACGTTCGAAAAAACTGAAAATACCTTAGTTGATAAGATCTTCCTCGCCTTTATGGTCTTATTTATCTGAAGCAAAATTAACTTATGCTACCTCACTTTTTGTATGTTATTTATGCGGTTTGTGATTCTAACCGTAGCTTGCTAGTTTCGCTCCCACTTGCTAGCACCAAAATTAATTTATGTTAATTAAAAAAGTAAACTTTCTGTAGGGTGTGACAGAGAAAATTATTCTCTCGTAGATCTTGTACACATGTTGGGCCGTCTTCTGTGAGAGGACTATAATATTCTACTGGTGTCCAGCCTCGTCACCAGCCACCCCTGTGAGTGACCGCACCTCTCTCTTTTTTTCTCAGAGCTTCGATCGCTCTTTTCTTGGATTTTTGTATGATTTAATTTATACAGCTGGGCAGGTTTTTCCTCACAGCTTTGCGTCTCGTAGTGTAGTCCGCTTACTGCACTGCACACTTCCGTCTTGTGGGTTTTGTTGTTTTGTTCCGTGCATTCTTCGACTTGATTTTCACTCCTGATCATTGTAGCAGTTGAGAACCCTCACAGCGAATGCAGCGCTGATCAAAGCATCTTAACAACGACTCTGACTGTTCGAAATGGGGATTTTGATTCACGAGGAATTTGAGTTCATGTGTGAATTCTTTAATTCCTCAAGAAGGCCCGCAAAATATTTTATAAAACCTTTAATTCTGTGCCCCGGTGGAGTACGTATTTGTCATTAGAATTATCTTTTCTTAGACTTTTCTTCTTCTTCATGGGGCTTGTAGTATCGAGATGTCTGTTAAGACGTCAACAATGTCGATGGTACCTACAATTCGTTTCTCTGTGTCTAAATTCTGCCAAGGAAGAATGGGTATGCATATCCTTAACAGGAAATTAAGTAAAGAGGATGTTAACCGCTATTTTCTCCTAACTGATATTATAAACTTAAGAAATATTTGCCTTTGTATGTTCCATTTCTACACTTCTAAGTGGTGTTATATTATGTCAATTTCATCGATTTCGCGTGCAAAGTTCACTCAAATGGTAGCAGCTGTTTTTTGTGTAGATGTCTACAGTGTGTATACATCCTTCCTCAGATTAGCTTGAAAGTAAATACTTCAATTTACTACGCATTTACTTTCGAATCGTTGTCTCTTTCCGGTATTGTGCAGCTCCGTAAATCTCCAGTATCTTACAACGATAACTGATCCAGAAATACTACAGACGGCTTATGACATTCCTGTATAATTAATTTTGCTATGGCACGACGCCTATATATTTTTGAAACACTACAACGGCCGAATCATTTTTACTATAAGACTGCGTTTAGCTTTGTACGAAAAGCTTGCTGCAGTCTTATGTATACTGTACATGATCGTTTGTGTGATGAGACCGCGTATAGCTTTGTATATAAAACTATCGGCAGCCTCTGGAAACGGGCAGTACCACGTGTTGGTTTACACCAGCTCGTTGGAGTAAATTGTCTTCCTGGTCAATATATTTAATGAACTAGACCCTGCTTGGTGGAAGGGACTCTACTCGCTCCCTATAGAGCTAAAAGTTATTGTTGCCAAAGTTTTAAATCAGTTATTTCAGTTCGATTGGTTTCCCTAAATTTTTTTCTCCATTTTCATGGGTAAATCCGATGCGCTGTGTAAAATATACCTCAGCGAGTTTTTCAATTACTCTGATCATTTTATTTTTTCAAACATCTACCTTTTTGACATAGCTGCTTCTGTTGAAAACGCCTTCTGGGTGACGGGTCCTAAGTTCGTGACCTTTAGAGCCTTCACAAATGTTTCCTTCATGAAGCTAAAAAAACGCTAATCGACTAACGTCATCTTCTACCGGTCTATGTACGAGATGGTAGTTTTTCGTTACGTAGTACCAGAGTTTGTGATATTAGCTAGTGATGTTTGTTAAGCGAGAGTACCTTTCTAGCTTGACATTCAAATCATAGCGTTGCATGGCGCCTGGTTGTCAATTTATACACTTCATAAATTTTAGGATTTCAAATATTTTTGTAATAGTTTACCCGTTCAATATTCTGTAGATATCGTTTGTACTCTTGAAATTACATTTTTACATAACGTTGCATCTTACGTAAAAGACAGGGTATTATTTATGAATTCTGTCGATCGACTGTATGATTCTGGCTTGTTGTCAGTGAGAGAATTTATTGAGCTCATTAATGGTTTTATTTTGCCTTACCAGCTTGACCGTGCGCCGTCTGTGAGGTCAGGCTGGTCCAACATGGACTCCTTACGTCCGTGGTGATGATAAAAGTTTGCATGAGGGGAATGGAAAATTAGTGTTCTGTAAATGCATTCGTATGTTCTAGTGAGTCCACCAGCGATATTTTCACTGTTCATTTTTTAATTATATTGAAGAAATAAACAGCAGAACAAAGAGAAAATTAGCGATAACTAATTATATACAGGGAAATAGGCCAAATAGGGAACTAATTTCCTTATTTGGCCACCGTCTTTCTTAAAGAGTAGGCGACTGTCTGCCGTTGGTATCGTAATGAATATCAGATCAAGCGGTGCCAAATACGCTGGTTCTTCTATTGAAGGAAATTGGTGCCGCGTCCAAGCTCCTCTTGAGCGAGAATTTCCCAGGGTTTGTATTCGGGCTGGTGGCCCCGCCATCGGGTGGATGTGATGTAGGACTTTCAGGCTGAGGCATCCACACGCTCGAAGTTTGTATTTCTTCAGTGTTCCGTGGCAGCGAAGGTTCTTCGGAGATATCCCACTCGATATGACCGGCGTACGTGAGTGAGGTACGGAATAAAACTAAAGCTTACGGCTAAAACAGCCTCACCTTCGACCACCTCCTCATGCAAATAGGGAAATTTGGGACATGTGCTGCTATGCAACCCTGCGATATTGAATAAATAACTCAGACCTTCGTTCTTCGTAGCTTTGTCACTGGAATTGATTTCAATTCCATACCGGACCCTGGAACAATATGTAGATCAGCACGATTGTCGAATTCTTAGTTATATTGAAAAGCCTGTGAACTGCACCAGGATGCTTTCAATATGATTGCATTGGAACCTGATTTATGAAATAGATTTAATGAGGTGAAGAGCGTTAGACTAAATATGATCCTTTACCATAAGAAAAAGAGCAATTATTTCAGTCACGACCTGAATGTTCAGAGCTCAGGCCGCCGGATGCCAGAATACTCCGACTTTAGAGAGGAGTAACTCCTGCACAGCAATATTTATTTATTTGTAAGTTGTACTCTACTTCTTATTCTTATACGTTGTTCATACCATCGTTTCCCTTGACCTTCGGAGCGGTACGACTTTAGTGCCGTTGCTTATTGTGTTGCCCCCTCAGGGGGCATAGGATAGGCCATAGGCAATAGAGGTAGGTTAGTTAGGTTTGCCTATCCTATGCTATGGGGACTAGCGCCCCCAGGGGAGTACTGCTAGGGTACCTCAGCTTTAGATAGGCCTTCGGGACTTCTGTCTTTCGTGCCCACTTTGCTTCCTTCCGTTTTCATTCCTTCTTCGCTATTTCTTATTTGTCTTTTCTTGCTCTTCCTTCTTAACTTGCTGTTTCTATGCGCAGGGGATCTTGTGTGGGAACACACCCTGTGCATAGAATCCCCGTTCTCCTAAGTCCATACTAAATGGTCCCTACTCTTTCGGTGCGAGATAGACTGAGTTTCTGAAGCGCTGCTTTCACTGCCACTACAACTACAACTTATTGTGTTGCCACCACCACTTGTTCATTCAATATTGACATGGTGGTGCGAAGCCTTATCTCATAGATAAGGCATCGATCGATATTTAATCGATCTTCTAGCTAACAATCGACTTCTCAAACTGACAGTGCCATAGTTGGGACAAGTGCAAATTTAACTATGCGAAAAAAAATCTCTAAACTTCCGTGACCCACGAAATTCCTTTTTGGAGGCATGGCAATCGATGTTTAATTTCGACCTTTGATATTCTCCGTATAACATCCATCCGTGCAGGCCGCGCTGCAGGCCATTACATGGTAATCTTTCGAGCCGGGAATTCCCGTTCTCCTTTTCGCTGAGCGCTTACCGGGGGTCGCCACCTTCGGTTATCGTGATGGTTTCCTGTAATACTTGTGTCACAATAATGGTTAAAAATATAATTGATACGCGTCAGTTCCAAGGTCCGTAACTATGTGTACGTTTCATACGCTGACAAATAACTGTTGTGCATTCTAAAGTTAAAAATTTAAGATATTTCAAAGATTCTAATCCATGAAATCTGTAATTCTTTGGGGAATAACCTATTTAGACGGCAATAAATGAGTCAAAGAAGGTTTTAACATCTAAACCATTTTTGCATTCAAGATCCGCTAGGCTTAAGCGCTCGTGGGTTTATAATCCCGAGCTTTTCGTCGACTGAATAAAAAAATGAACAACTACGTGCATCATTAGAGAACACCCAGCATTAGAGAACACACAGCATTGGAGAACACACAGCATTAGAGAACACACAGCATTAGAGAACACACAGCATTAAAAACACACAACATTAGAGAACACACAGCATTAGAGAACACACAGCACTAGAGAACACACAGCATTAGAGAATATCAGCGTTGGCCAAAGTGTGTACTCTGTCGAGAACGTTTTCGAGGTCAGATTTCTTAGTAAGACGTAACGTCAGGACCTCGATTTTAGCGCTGAAGAAAGTGTTAGGAAAGGCGCATATCCCCTTAGCGATCATGGGATGGGCCATAGGCAATAGTTTTGTCTACCCTATGCTATGGGAAGTGGCGTTCCCAGGGGGCACCGTTAGGTTACCTCAGCTCTAGCTAGGCCTTAAGGACCCCTACTTTCCCTGCTTACTTTGCTTTTTTCCATTTTCATGTCTTCTTAGCTGATTATTCTTTATCTTTTCTTCCTCTTCATTCTTCACTTGCTCTTTCTATGCTCAGGGAACCTTGTGTGGGATACACCTGTACGTAAATTTTCCGTTTTCTAAAGTCTATAATAAATGGTATCTTCTTTTCACTCTCTTGAGATCGCACTTCATATGGCTAGAGTTCTTTAAACTAACAAAATAAAAAATAGAGAAGATGCAAACTCACTTTTTTAATTATTAAACCTTTTACTAGATGCGAGGAAGCACGAGACAAAAAACGTCATGTCTTACGAGGCTCTTTCTTGTCTCGTACGCTAAATTGATTTTCGGTTACGCGTACAGACCGCAAACACCAGAAAGCCCTGCATGCCCCTCCGCATTTGAGCTGAATCCCCGTGTTTTTTATCGCAACCTTGGAAATTTTAGGCGAGTTTGAATCACGACAAGCCTTGGCTCACTTCGCTCGCCTCGTGAGAAATTTCTCGATAAAAGGTGCGCTTCGATAACTTGTCAGGCAGACTGCTCATGAAAAAGCACTTATTCACGAGAAATAGTTAAGAACAATAAAGATATCGCGAAACAACTTCACCATAGAAGTCCTGAAGCGTGTTTGAGGTCTCGAGGTCCTGGCCAGAACCACAAAGCGCCGCACACCAATTCTGAAGGATCGCTGTGTATGTGGCCGGGAAAAATTCTTCCAAATGTCATGAGCAATAGGATGCTGCTTCGTAAAATCTAGTTCTCAGTCATCAAAAATTTTTGCTTCAACAGATCTAATGAGCTAGTTGTTTCTGGACCTGGTAGAGAAATTCATCCTTTCAATGACGTTCAGTCGTGTAGTTGATAAAAACTAGTTCTATTCGTGCAAATTTCAACGAAGTAATGTTAAAGTATAAGCGCAAGGAAAACGAATTCAAGGCCTCATTTTGATGAGGCCCACTCAAACGCCGCAAATTTCTCACACACATATCTTTGCTAGTATCTGTTGTACGACATTCTCAGATGACAGTCGTCCATGTACGATGTACTGTGTATACTCGATTTTCTCCTTGTTCCGTAGCGTCACATACTGATCACTTCGACAGCTGAAATTTGGAAAATGTAGGAAAAGAAGATTTAGGAACTTAATTTCAAATATCGTGTTATGGATTTGCGATCGTCGTGACACGTGTCAGTTTTTTCCATTAATGTTGCCCCAATCGTCGAGGGAAGTATTATAGATAGTTAGTTTTTGCAGGACTGGGCCAGAGTTGAGATTTTATTTGGGACTACTTCTGCCGTAGCAGCCAGCTTGACTGGTGAGAAGTGAAGTGTGTATCGAGCGATGAGTCATTGCAAGCTTTCATTGGTGAAAATCCAACCTGCACTACTAGAGAACTAAGCGAAACCTTCAATGTAAGCCATATGACCATATATCGGGAAATGAAAAGA
>VOMN01084841.1:0-28654 GCA_014899125.1 Orchestia grillus
AAATAAAAAGTAAAAATCAAAAGTCCTCCCGATAATACGTAAGGACCAAGAAGTCTATCAGCGGTCGACGTGAGCGTGACGGCAGTGATCCTTGCGCTAGAAATTTTGTAATGGCTCCCAGTCCTTGACTGAGGAGGACATCTGTGGTGCTGAGGTGCGGCTGTGCCAGACTTGGCTGACTTCCATGGGACTAAATTAAACTGTAGCTTCCATGGGACTAAATTAAACTGTAGCCTCCATGGGGCTAGATTAAACTATAGCTATCATGGAACTAGATTAAACTGTGGCTACCATTTGTCTAGATGAAATTATAGTCATGTATAATGGAACTAGATTGAATTGCAGTTACGATTGGTCTATGTTAAATTGTAGCTATGATCGAGTTTGATTTTGCTGTCGATGTTAGCTGAGTTTGCGGAGTTTGGTAGAGGCTGATCGAGTTTGCTGAGAGCGAGGAAAAAATCGACCTTCAATCTACGGAGCGCGTGTGCCAAATTTGACAAAACTATATTGATCAAACCTCAAATGATCAAGCAGCTGTTCTTGTTGAGCCGTAACTTCTGCAGTGTATAATAGTTGAGTAGTGAAGCTATAGACAACATTGCTGAAGCTTTCCTTGGTTCTTCTGGTACATGTACAGTATTTCATGCCCAAATTGATAACAGAAAGATGCTCTTACTGATTGGTATGGTAAATATATTTTTTCTGTAAGCCTTATGATTGCTGAAATGAAGATACGTGGTCTCCGTTTGCGTAGGAAGCCTGTGCTTGAAAAGAGCGCTCGTTTCAATCTAAACAGTTTCATGAAATAGTTCACTATGATGTGATGTTCTTGTGCAAAATTTATTGTGATGAATACTGAATACGTATACAGGTATGTCATTTTGTATGCTAGAAATAGCATCATGTTAGTAGTGCAAGCATATGTGTGTGTATATATTTTTTTCTGTGAACGAAGTCAGCATTCAAGAACTGGACAAGCGAATGCAAATGTTTATGTATTGCTTTCAAAAGCAGAAATTGAATTCGTTATCTTGACCCCAAGGTTACTTGACCCCAAATGCACGTTAAAGCGCCCTCAAGAATTCATTTATCGAAAATTAATTTCTCGAAAAATTCATTCCCCATTAGTTCAACTCCCGAAGAATTCATTTCCCCAAGGACTCCTTTACCAAATAATTCATTTCCCGAAGAATTAATTCCCGTAGGAATTCAGTTCCCAAGGAATTCATATTACGAAGTAGCTAGTTTTCTATCACACGTGTGTGGTTGATTCTTACTGAGCTTCCAACTTATACATACGCATATTTTTATACATGAACGCAGTAGGTATTGCAACACATACTCATCACTGCAATCAAAATGCATTCTTCCTTATTTTGAAGTGTACAAACATTCCCGCGTTCACGCAGCATTCGCCGCGTTATGCCAGTCAAATCGTTGCTTATGTATAGTTTTTTTTGGCGAAATGCACTCCAACCTTCGCTTGTTTCTTGCATCCCTCGTAGCGAAACTTTCGTGCCATTGTGAAACCTTCGTGCCAGTTAATTTCGTGCCCGATAATTTCGTGCCCCTGTGATAACTTCGTGCCACTGTGATAACTTCGTGCCGCTGTGATAATTTCGTGCCATTGTGAAACTTTCGTACCATTGTGAAACTTTCGTGCCACAGCGATAATTTCGTGCCATTGTGAAACTTTCGTGCCACTGTGATAACTTCGTGCCATTACTCCTAATTTCAAAACCATTTGCTTCACAGATTTCAAACTCACCTATAAATCACATTCTGGGGACATTTGCACCCATTTGTTCAATATTTAACAATGACCTCGCAACGCCCGCGGGACGCTCCATCTCCCCAAACTGTGGTACTTCTGTATTGAAAGTTTGTATATATGTATACTCGGCATTCACATTGTGTAGTGTGTCTTTGTGGGTATGCCACGTTGTGTAACGTGTTTTTGTGTGCCACATTGTGTAATATCTGTGTGTCACATTGTATAAATAGCCTTTGTGTTACATTGTGCGGTATGTAGGTGTGACATAGGTTCTCCGTGTATTTGTGTGACATTGTGTTTGACACAGACTCGTTCTGTATTCTTTGAAGGCAGTGCCAGGTTATACACGCTGCCGTTAATGGCGCCCGCTCTCGTGCGTTAAAATGCTCATTTTCGTTCTGAACTTCCTTCTTTTCCTGTCCAGTCGTCCTTCTGTTGCGTTTCAAATTGATGCATCTTCCAGGCCATATTTTTTGTTTTTTAAATTGTGACCTTGAAAGTTGTTAGCACGTGTAAACTTGAATTAACTAGTATGTCTTAGCGTGAGAACTTAAACGTAAACTCAACTAGTATGTGTCAGCGTGCAAATTTGAACTTTACTGGCATGTACGAATGCGCAAACTTGAATTTGACCAGTACGTGTTAATGGGCAAACTTGAACTTAATTAGCGTGTCTTGATGGACCAACTTGACGTGGTGTGTCGAGTTACAATGCGAGATCTACAGATCTCCAGGGTTGCGCCTTCTGTTGCCTGTTTTAAAATTTCATTTCCTTTATTTTTTGCTTAACCGTAGTTTTGCAGCACTTTCGTCTCACCACCTTTCATAATCTTCTACCGTATTCTTATTTTTCTTCTTGTGTTGCGTTCTTCTCTTTGTTTTCCTTGACGCGTTTCGTTTTCCCCTTATCTTTCTTCTTGTGTTTTGCTCTACTGTTTGTTTATGTTTTTGCATTTTATTCTGGCCTTATTTTCCTTCATGTTCTTTTATCAGCAAATCACAATAGATGTCGGTACGAACTCGACGCTACCAATGTTACGACACGAATTTAACGCTGGTGAAAATCGTTCATAAGGTCTGAAGCCGCACACAACTGCACAGTAACGCCCGAGTTCGAGGCTTTCACAGTTTGTACGACACAAACCCTCCACAGAATGTGTCACTCGTCCTAGGAAAGTCGCTGGAAAAGTCGATTTTGCAAAGGATAGTTTGAAAACTTCACGGGTTGGAATCTTTTCAAATGAGAACTTATGGACAACGCCAAGTAGGAAGACGCCGTTCTGAAGGATATTCATCAAAAAGCTCGACTAAAGTTTTCCAGGGTACATGGGGATAAAAACTGCGAACTTTCGAGCCATGTTTCAAAGTTAGATGAAACGAAGATCGAGTTGTTCGGTTAGATTGTCAAGTATGTTTGGAGGAAGCGTCGAGAAGCCAGCCTCACGCGAAGCACGATTCCAGCGGTGAAGCGTGCAGAGTCCGGTCCCCATCGCAAAAGAGGACTGGTCATGCCGCGTTCGAATACTGGCGGCCGTCCTATCATTGAGCGTGAGCACAACACGCTTTCCCCAATGCGTTATTCTGTGCAGAACATTAAGTTTTCGTCTGTGAAATTTGGGGTTTAGCCACCAAAAATTTTCCACGTGTATATTATATGATACCTCTTTCATCTTCACTGGACATGATGCTGTTGAAAGTAGTTCAGTCTTTCTAAAAATTCCAGGTGCTGAACCTCGCGAATCTTTGCGGTGAAACTGCGCTGTATACTTCCCAGCTTCTCAATGTTCGTTGCAGTGCCTGGGTGCCATAATTGCCCACAGTATTCAGCCAGGGGTATGATCTGCGCCTTGAGCAACGTAAGCATCGGTTTCGATTCTCGTGTACTGAAAGCTCTCACAATCTAACCAATTTAGCACCGGTACCTGCTGAGAATCAAGTCAATGTGTGCTCGGAATTAAGTAGAAAACTTCAGGAATATCCAGGTCTCCAAGAGAACTTCTTTCCATTGCCATGCCCCCTTCTTCAGTTTGTATGAGAACAGGTCGTCTGGGTGCTTTACGTATCTCATCAACTTAAACTTGCCTACATTAAATTCCTTATTGTTGGACCGAGCTAATAATTTTTTTGTTCACTTCTACTAGCAACTCATCGCACCTCTCAACACTGATCCCTCTCTTGTACAGTATCGTGTCGTCAGCAAATAAAGATTCATGGGAAAGCTGCATTGGGGCATCTGTGCCTGAAATATGTACGGTAATGACTCCAACACTGATCCCTGCGGCACTAAACTGACAACTAGAGACATTGACTAGAGGTGTTTGTCTACAGCAACTACCTGTTTATGGTTCTTAATGGAAGCAAGGGATCTACCTTAGAAGCTCTCCACTGATGTTTTGTGTTCGCTGCTTTTTTAGTAGGATTCCGTGGTTCGCCTTGTCGAAGGCTTTTGCGAAGGCTAGGTACACAAAGTATACCGCGATTCCTTTCCCTTGTGCTTGGGTTATCAACCTTTACTGTTCTAATGGTTGAGAGACGTGACCTCTCCTCTTAAAAAATGCTTGTGCTCGTTGAAAAGACCAGTGATCTCAAAGTATTGCTCCGTTTTCCTCACCATCCCTTTCTCAAAGATTTTAAGGACGTGAGAGGTAAAGGCTACAGGTCTATAGTTTTTAAGCACAGGCTTCTCTCTGCCTTTATGTATTGAGAGAATTACACTGAGTTTGAACAGATTTGGTATCATTGTAGTCTTTATTGAACGTCTCCATAACACCGAAAGAAGCCTCTTGAGCTGCTTCTTGTATTTCCTCAGCAGGATAGCCGGGTTGCCGTCGGGCGCGACGGCAGATGTCAAAAGGAGTCCTCCGACTCAGTTGAGGTCAACTTCGGTGAATAACACTTCACTCATGAGGACAAGGTCTTGGCTTTGAAAATGGTCTCCTGCACGGTAGGGTATCTAGATCTTGGTCTCTGGGTGTTCTAAAAATAGACTCACACTGTACACTACACAGGGTACGTAGTGTACTCAGTGTGTGCGATGTGCAGATGGATACCGTGTCGTGTGTCGAAATCCAACTGTGCATTAGGCGGAGGGTTTTGACTTCCTGTATGTCAACTCGACTCGCGTATATTACGTGCTGGTCGTCCATGCAAAACGTACCAACACGGTTAGACCGTCCGTGCAATACGTACTGATGTTATTTCATATTCCGCAGCTCACGTCCAGACCAGGAAGACGATTCTTTTGTAAAAAATAATTTTCTGCAATGGAAGCCCCGCTAGTTTCATACATCACAACTCGTGTGCTGCTCCATGGCAGCGCAGTGTGGACCTACGTACACGTGTAGACCGTGCGTGTAGTACCTACGTACACGTGTAGACCGTGCGTGCAGTACCTACGTACACGTGTAAGCCGTGCGTGCAGTACCTACGCACACGTGTAGATCGTGCGTGCAGTACCTACCTACAGTCAGACCCGTGGTTGCCCCTCAGACCCTGTGGTTTATTTTGATTTGCTGAAATCTGATGGTTTTTCTACTTTTTAAGTCTTATTCAACGACGTAGTGTAGGTCGCGTACATCTTCCTGCGTCAGCCCGGCTCATTAAACGTTAGTCACTGATGGAGTCTAATGGAGAGTTGAGTCTAATGATGAACTAAAGAATCAGGGCGACAATCTGTATCATGTTACAAGAAATGGTTAAGCATTCGAAGCATCATCAGACTAAACATTGAACGTTTCAGCTCAAGTACGAGCTCCAGGAAATCTTATGCAATAAAACAGAAAGCATTTATTTTTTTGAATCAAGGAAGGATTGCTCTTCAACGAAAAAACACGAGTGAAATTTTGGAGATGCGTCACATGTTGACGTGTGAAGAGCCCTTCACCAGATGTCCGAAGCCCTTCACAAGATGTTTGGGTCGGTGTCTGAAGACGTGTCAGAAAACACCAAGTGTGGGCATCGAATGCTAATTTTCCTCTCCATTATAGAATCAAGTCGGAAGTCATGGGGCTGTTCAGCCCTTTGGCTTCCGCCCTGACTCCAGAAGAGAGTGCAAAGATAGCATTCGATGCCCATATTTGGGTGTTGCCGACGCTGTCTTTAAACATTGACTGATCGTGTGAAGGCCTCTTAGGCATGGGCGTGACTACTATGATCATTCAACCTAGTTAGTTTTGCTAATAGAAACAGACTTTTAAATTCTAAGATCTGGCCTATTGCTAGTGAAGTCCCAGATGGAGTCTAGAAGTAAGGATTAGTGTTTGAGGAGTCCATTTCCTGGAATGAGTTGCGTGTTCGGATCCATTGCTTAAGCTTTTCTAATCTGAGTGAGGAACTCTCGAGTGAGTGTCGTGCTGTACACCAAACAGTACACACCTCACACGCAGTACAAACAGCAAACTGGAGTATGGGGGACAACTGAATTGCGTGGNGAGACAGAGAGAGCAGGGGGGGGAAGTGAGTGAGGGGGCTGCACCTCATCAGGATGGGGGTCACGGTCCCCTGGTGTGCCCTGCATAGGTGCCCTCTAAAGACACCTGACCACCCCGGAGCTCAGACTCACTGCAGCCTCTGCCCTGATCACTTCTGGTCCGTATCTTCCTTGCACCTCTCTTGAATATTTCTCTTTCTCTTACTGTGGTTCCGTGTTCACATTACGCTCGAGGAGTCACATTATTTCGGTCCTAAGGACGATTGAAGAACTTCTTCCGAGAATTGCTCAATTTGCCCAAGCTTTCGAGATGTTCTGAGGTTACACACCTCACACAATTCCCAAAAGTTCTTCGATCGTCCTTGAAAATGTCACTTGGGAATACTATATTTCAAGAAATATATTTCGTTTGTACGGTAGTTCTATGTTCATATTGCGCTCGTAAATTTACTCTGTGTTTTTTTAACGAATGATAGAGAAAATGGTTTTATCAGATGTCAAATGGCCATACGGTGAGCATAGCAGTTATACAAGATGCAAATATCAACGATGGGTGTTCACAAAATTTACAACGTTTTTTTGCCATCAACGTAATGGTTTAAATCGCTTTATTTTGTGTCTGTAAATCGCCCTTATTTTCTTTTATTTCGTTGCGATAGGGACTTCTTAAGCAGTAAGCAGAGACCCCCGAACACCTTGTGTGTTATAGATGGCAAACCCAACTTTGAGTTTGAGTAACTTTTACGAGAACTAGAATACATGCTTTGTTCTAATTCAGAAAAGTATTTTTAAGGTGCTGAGTATCCACTACTCTGAGGTTGACATCTTGGAATAAATTAGATCAATTTATATGTATGCATAGGGCGTAAACTGAAGTTATTGATCCCATGTAGATATCTATGTCAAGCTTTGTAGTGTGGATACTTTACATCTTCATAAACTGTTTTATGACTCGCCGAACCCATAGTAACGTCCCTGAAATAAGAGTATTCCCATCCTTTGCTTTATCCTTCATAAGAACATCGTGTGTCTCTTCTGTCTTCTTCTTTATAGCGTTCCTTTTCCTGTGTTTCGGTTTAGACTATTTTGTATCTATCCAGATCTTAAATGCTTCTGTCAGCCTCTCTGTCTTCCTCGATTGTCTTGCACTTCTTGCGTTTGATCTGCCCATTTCGTTTGGATTCAGCCAATTCTAATTCATTAAGTTTGAGTTTTTTCGTTAGCTTTCATTCGTTACGAGAAACTGTTGCTGATGTAGTCTACAGCCGCACGCTGGACACGGATGTGAATTAAACTGTAAGGTCGACTTTATTTACTGCGAATTTTTTCTTATCTAATAACGGAAGAGCGTAACTCACTTAGAAAGGATAGAGGTCGAGGGTAAGTGACGAAGGTACAAACATTGTGATGCGTAGATTACAATGAAGAGTGCAGTCGAATTTTTCCAAATCTTTTTTTAATTCAAAGTCAAATTAGTTTTCCACGGTCTCCCATGAGTTCAAAATTTCACGTGTGACTTTAGGATCTTGACTGGCTCGGCGAACTTTAAAATGTAATCTAATTTTAATCCAGGATCTAAGTATATACCCATGGAATTTGGGGGATCGATAGTGATGTGTACGGGGACTGAAAAGAAGTCAGTGAAGTATGAGTGAAGCTCAAGAATTGAATTCAACCCGAAACTAGGATATGCATACTCGTTATTTCATCGATTTCAATTTTAGGTACTGTATTTTCGTTCAGATTAATCTTTTCTAATCTTACTTCTAAAATTTTTTTTATTGTGAAAATCATTTTCTGTCATTAACATCGCTTTCAGTATAATTAGTACCTTAGCATTACCAGCAATTTCTTTCTTTCTTGCTATCATGGGCTTTTGTTGCGTTTAAATAGTTATTTTTATACGTTTATTACTATCACTCTCATGGCCATTTTATAGCAACCGTCGTTATCACTGCGATCGTTATTGGTCGTACAATTATCATCAATGCCATTGCTATAATCGCTCATACTCTCACTGTGATTGAATAATTTAAATCCGCGAAAGCAGGATGAGATCACTATCTAGAGCGCGTTGAAATTCCCTTGTGCACTCGCGAGTGCGGCAATTTCTGTAGGAGCTAAAAATTGCGCTCCATTCTGGAGCGACATTTAACCCATTGTGTAACGTGCAATAGACAATTCTAAGAACATAATGAGCTAACAGTCGTAAAGCGTCAGCTCCAAATAGGTTGGATCTTGGGAGTCTTCAGGACACGAGAATCGAAACCCGATGATTACACTGTTCCGGGCGTTGTTCTCGTTGATCCTATGGTGAGTACTGATACCATTTGTGGCAACGAATCCAACGAAGTTTCATTGCAAAGATTTGCAAAATTTGACTTCTAAATTAATGGGAAACGCTTGTAATTTCTCAAACTGTATTTTCTATAGCGAAGAAAAGACAGATATCTCATCATGAATACGTGAAAAATGATTTGCGGACTGGTCCCAAACTTCACAAATGAAAACCTGATGTTGCGCTCAAAGCAACACATTCGATTGGTAAAGGTGTGTGTTGTACCGACGTTCAATGCTGAGGTGGCCGGGTGTTTTCGAACGAGGCACGAAGTCTTTTTCAGTAATGGGACCCAGACTCGTCAACCGCCTGTCGAGAGATCTGAAAGAATTCAATGAATCCATGGAAGTCTTCAAAGAAAGTTTGGATAAATACTAAGCGACCATACCCGATAGGCCTCCTCTACCCCACTGTCATCAAACGGCGGAGGGGAGTAGCCTAATATAACAGCTCGTTGGTTTGAGAGCATAAAACCTATCTAAATCGCAATAGCGAAACGGCAGCACACCAGTATGCCCAGGTGAAGGCTCGAACCTCTTCAATGTATTCAAGGTTAAGATATCCTACAACTGCACGAAACAAACGTGTAACATGTTAAAACAACATGCGACGAGTATAAAATGGTATTTGCTGGAACCGATCTAGCACTTTGTGCGGGGGACCCTGTACAGAGTCCCGTAAAAAATTACCCGCTTTACAATTTGTCTGAAAGATTAGTAAGTCTATATAAAAACTCGAATTTTTGCAGCGCGCTTGTCAACAGTCCTACGCGAGTACGTCTTTTTAAATCTTTCAACAACACTCCAGAATTGCTTCCATACAAAATCTTATCATATCGCCTCCTTCGAAACCGCTTTGGTAATCATCATCGACATAAAGCAACTAAATTAGTCCCGTAAAACTGTACAACGTATGGAAATGATGTACATAGAAGGGCGCAACCTCCAGCCGGCCTATTTCCTTATGAAAATGTTCTATTCGTACCAAAAGGGTTATAAAGCGGTTAAAAAAAGACTGATACGAAATCCTCGTAGAAATATGGGAAAAACTGCATGGCAGCTAGGTGTTTCAAACTCATCTATGCATACTCATAGATGAATTTGCATAACCCATTGAGCATGTCTTAGGGTAAAGAGTGTACAAAAAACAACGCAAACAATTTTTTTCAGCAGTTTCTAAGAAGAAACGGTGCGACGGAGGCAAAATGATATTGGCCGAGATCAGGCCGGCCGTCGACACTGTCTATCTGGTCTGAGGAGAAGGTCATCACAATGGAGGCCCGAAGTTTCTCAGTAACTCGCAGAATGATAGACTTTATGGCGTGATGCACAGGAATTGCCTGCAGATGTGTAGTCGTAACTATTCCCGCTGAATCAGATCAGCTGGGGTGATGGTGTGAGCCATAGTCGCTTTCTAATTGATCTAAGTTGCCTTTAGTGTTCATCCTGGAGGGCGTGAAAGCGAACAATCAACTTCGTATCGAAATGTTGCGAGAAAACGTGTTACCTTAGGTCACTAAAAAATTTGAGCGCAATTACGTCGTACTTCTTCACTCACATCGAATTTGGCACAGTAGTGGTGCATGGATCATTCAATGGGGTTTTGGGAGGCTCCCAATGGGATACTCCATCCAGTCCAGGTAATAATTTAATGGACATAGCTCTCTGATCCGATTTACAAAGGGATGTCTCTGCTAAATCCTACTCAAGTGGGACTGCTCTGAAAGATACCTTGAGCTCTCATCGTCTGTATTGGTTGAGGAAGTAGTATGGAATTCGTGCTTCTCAGTTACGATTTTTTGGATCATATTACCAGGGTAAAAAAAAGTAATTTTCGAATTTGATTCCTGTAACTTATTAGCAAAATATGCTTGAGCTTGTGTGCCAAATTCTATTACCCATAATTTTCTTGAATTTGAGTTATGATAAATATTCAATTTGTTTTTTTTAATGGCAAGCCCTGTAGAGAGCTTGTCTGCTGGAATCGATCTAGCAGTCTGTACATCACATGCAGAAACAAATTTATTTAGGTTAGGTTGAAATCAAAATCAGACCGTTCAGTTGTGAAATATTTTCCTAGATTTTCAGACCCTGAAGAGAAAATAAAACGTCAGCCCCTGTGGATTGAAGTCAGCGCACCACCGCCGAGCTGGCTGACAACACCAAGTGAGTGTCTGGCAACACCAAGTGAGTGTCTGACAACACCAAGTGAGTGTCTGGCAATAGCACGTGAGTGGCTGACAACATCAAGTGAGTGTCTGGCAATAGCACGTGAGTGGCTGACAACACCAAGTGAGTGGCTGACGACATCAAGTCAGCGGTTGCACCTGTTGGTGAGGGGTTGTGACTGTTGGTGAGGAGTTGTGACTGTTGGTGAGGGGTTGTGACTGTTGGTGAGGGGTTGTGACTATTGGTGAGGGGTTGTGACTGTTGGTGAGGGGTTGTGACTGTTAGTGAGGGGTTGTGACTGTTGGTGAGGGGTTGTGACTGTTAGTGAGGAGTTGTGACTGTTGGTGAGTGGCCAGGACAGCTAGTTAGTGGTGGGGCTCGGATATTTATAACGTATTCGAGATTAAAATTTACAATAATTTACTGAAATGAACATTATAATTTCAAAGGAGGAACAGAAGGCCTATGGGCCACTCAACACCTCCCTGCCACCCAACACCTCTCTGCCACCCAACACCTCCCTGCCACTCAACACCTCCCTGCCACTCAACACCTCCCTGCCACTCAACACCTCCCTGCCACTCAACACCTCCCTGCCACCCAACACCTTCCTTCCACTCAGTAACCCAGTGCTACTCAGTAACCCAGTGCTACTCAGTAACTCAGTAGCTCAGTGCCACTCAGTTCCTCAGTGCCACTCAGTAGCTCAGTACCACTCAGTAACTCAATGCCACTCAGTAACTCAGTGCCACTCAGTTCCTCAGTGCCACTCACTATGCCCTCACAGGGTGACGGTGGGAGACGACCTCTCGACCTTCCTCAAGACCGGCGCTGTGGGGACTGTGCCGTGAGTTGTGGTGTGTGTTGTGACTTGTGTGTGTGTTGTGTATTGTGGAGTGTTGTGTGTTGTGGTGTGTGTGGCGTGTGTTTTGACTTGTGTGTGTGTTGTGGTGTGTGTGGCGTGTGTTTTGACTTGTGTGTGTGTTGTGTATTGTTGTGTTTTGTGGTGTGTGTGGCGTGTTGCGTTTTGGTATGAGTGTTGTGCGTATGTCGCAAGTGTACTGTTTGAAATAATTTGCCCATTCTACAACAAACTCAGTATCCCTTCAGTTTTTACGATCACATTGATGTACGTACATGATGTGAAGAACACCGAGCATGCATGAGAACCCTACGGTAAATGAGCCGTCTAGACCTGTATCTCGTTCAGTGGGCCATGGGTCACATATAAAGTACCTATATAAGTGGTATACATACGTAGTACGCTAAGGGGCTTGGGGAGCACGGCATGGGGCTTAGGGAGCACGGCATGGGGCTTGGGGAGCACGACATGGGGCTAAGGGAGCACGGCATTGGGCTTGGGGAGCACGGCATGGGGCTTGGAAAGCACGGCATGGGGCTTAGGGAGCACGGCATGGGGCTTGGGGAGCACGGCATGGGGCTTAGGGAGCACGGTGCGTGGAAACACCCAAAAATGGACTCCTGACTCGTCTTTGTCGCCATATTCTGCTGCCTGCAGAAGTCATTCATGGAGGTACTTTATACCTGCAATTCATTCTAGGATTCTAACATAAATATCATACTCACGAACACACTCCGTATGGCCCGTACTCGATACCAGTGTCCGGTTCCATAAGTTTGCACCGAAACCACATTTAAGACATAATAATTCAACAATTAACAAATATACCTCTATGGGCTACTCGATCTACCAACATGTATCATATGATAAAATTATTTATAGAAGTACACTGCCTAACCGAAAAATCTTACTCTACCTCACGCCCAAATACATATGAATACACAAGTACATCCCGACACGACTTTAGGCATCGTAATATGTTTTTTATAGCCTGCCAGGATTTGAAATTCGCATACAATTAATGTCCTCCTTATTGTGGGCGCCAAAGAGCCACTATGTGCTCTTTATTGTCCTCCTTAATGTGGGCGTCGAAGAGCCACTATGTGCTCTTGAATGTCCTCCTTAATGTGGGCGTCGAGGAGCCACTATGTGCTCTTTAATGTCCTCCTTAATGTGGGCATCGAAGAGCCATTATGTAAACTTTACATCGACACCTGCACTTCACTGGTGACGTCTGCTGTAACATTAGGTGGCGACTTTCATTTTGCTTCGTTCAGTTTTCCCACCTCCTATGCTATCTCCTCTTTGTTTTTTCTTTCTCTTCTGTCTTAACTTAATGTTTCCATGGGTAGGGTATCCTGTGAGGGAACTCACCTTGTGCGTAGATTCTCCGTTCTCTACAGTCCATTTTAAATGGTCCCTTCTCTTTCGGTGCATCATAGTCCGAGTCACTGAAGCGCTGCAATCTACTGCTACTACTTCTACTACAATTATTACAACTTCTTCTATTACAACTACTTCTATTACAACTACTTCTATAACTACTTCTAATAGTACTACCTACTACTAGTACTATTACTAGTACTACTACTACTACTCAGTAGTGGCAGTTTTGCCGGAGTAAGATCTTATTATAAATCGATAACATTGGAATTGTTTCTATTCTTCTTTCCTTCATGAAGGCTGAGTTGGCTACGAACGAAACGCCTCCAGAGTGGCTTGATGTGTGGCACGTACTTGAACGTGCTGTGTATATTGTGTATATCTTGAACGTGCTGTGTATATTGTGTATATCTTGAACGTGCTGTTTATATTGTGTATATCTTGAACGTGCTGTGTGTTTCCCGAACAGTCGGTTCCAGATCGTGACAATCTTAACAAGAGAGAAATTTAAGAACTAAGATTTTATGAAGTTTTTATCACTAATTTCTGGCCTTTAACTTTTGTTTGTACGGTATAAAATCTTCATCGAAAAGGCCATTTAATACCTCATCGTTAAAGTAATTAATACATTTGTGTTTCGATTAGTTGTTTTCTGTTCAAAGATCAGCTCACGCTGCTGAAGGGGCCGTTTATGGCTCTGATTTTACGGAGTTTCTGGAATTATTTTTATCAACCGGCGCTGAATTTCTTCCTTTTGCTGATATTTGCTCGAGAGCTCGAAAACCAGAGCTGTACTGCAAACTCTGAATGTAATCAGACCAGCAATTTATATTGAGGCAATGTTAAATTCCATGACATATTCTTTCAGATGCAAGAAATTATTTCTCAAAGTTTCTTGCAATGAAAATAAGAGTTTTTTGAGATTTTTGACGCTGTTTTCTGCTTGCTTGTCACACTTGAGGTCTTTAGTGATGGTGACCTTATTGTTTCACTTAGTATATCTTTTGTTGTAAATGGATGAACAAGTTATAAGCACCAATATTCATAACTTTACACTTGTTATTATTTCCATTCTAAAAATGAAATTCGTAACTGTAGTTAATTAGAAGTATTACAAGGTTAATTTTATTTTTTTGCTCCTAACTCAAGTGACTAATCAAATGAAATTGTCCCTCTCAGAAGCCAATGAACTGTACTCTTATCACACGGCGTTTCGCACCTATAATGAAAATGTGGAAGAAAGCAACTGTTTTTGATTAATTATCAACCTCAAAGCATTCTATTTAACATTTTCTTCATTGAAGTTTTACCTATTTTGAACTTGTCTTTTAGTGCATTAATTTTATAACTTATTATAATTCTACTTTTTATGGGGGACAGGAAAATTTTGCGAATCAATTTCGAGCAAATCTCTACTGTTTTACTCTTTGAAAATGCAAAAAAAATAGGAACATAGGCTTCTTGTCACCCCAAGTAGGAAGATCGGACTGCGAGAAGGAATGGGTACCTGTCTTAATGGAAACTGACATTTTTCATAACGATAAGCATGATCATCTATAGAAATAGGCATCTTTCAAATGAAAAAAAAATAAGATGAATTATAGAAATATTTATCTCACATTATGAAAAATGGACTAGTTATAGGAATAGAGTAACAAGTTGAATGGGATGTGGGAAATTACATCCTACATATGCCGAATTCAATTTTTTTATATCAATGGAATGGAGCTTGTGCAATGTGGGTTATGCTTATCAAATTCGTACTAAACGTGTGGGAAGTTCGAACACGTAGGTATATGTACGAGTGGGTGCCTGTATGTCTGTGTGCCTGAATTTACTACGCACGTCTACTCCAATTGCACTTCCTTCGTCTTCATTTCAGGAGCGGGAAGCCTGAGGCTCGACTGGACTTGACCCCGAATGGAAACCCCCGCGAATGCTCGGCCTCTGGACGCAAACGAGCCATCGGGGTTGGTTGTACGCCAATGCCAAACCCTCCCATTATCGTCCCACCCACCAGTGAGACGCCCTCCACCGAGTCCACCCGCACCACCCTGTCTGTGAGCGACATCAGGGCCCCGCCGACGTCTTTGTCCCCCAGAATGAGAGAGACAAGTGCCTCGCTGACCGCCATCGGGCCTGTCAAGAGCGCCCTCAGGAAGACCAGCATGGAAATGTCAGACCTGACCAACTGCTTTGCGGATGCCCTAGCTCACACGAACATGAATGGGGGCGGCAATGGTGAGTTCTAGACTTGATGGGTACGTTAGGTTGGTTGGTTGGTGTGTGTGTTGTGTGTGTGTGAGTAGGTTGGGTCAGTGAGAAGGTTAGGCCTGAGAGTAGGTTGGGTGGTCAGTAAGAAGGTTAGGTCTGAGAGTAGGGTGGGTCAGTGAGAAAGTTAGGTCTGAGAGTAGGTTGGGTCAGTGAGAAGGTTAGGTCTGAGAGTATGGTGGGTAGGTCAGTGAGAAAGTTAGGTCAGTGACAAAATTAGGTCTGAGAGTAGGTTAGGTGTGAGAGTAGGTTAGGTCTAGGAGTAGGTTAGGCTGGTGAGTAGGTTAGGTCGGTGAGTAGGTTTGGTTCAATGAGAACTGAGAGCGTAGCACAGGGTCAGTGAAAAAGGTGGCACTAAAAAATAACGCCTAAAACATGTAGAAGGAGAAGAGGGAGCATTCAAGCTTTGGGTGATCGTCTCTTTGGGTTCAACGTGCCTAATTTCACCATGCCTGAATTTCAACATCCCGAAATTTCAAAACACGGAAATTTCAACATGCCAAAATTTTAACATGACAAAATTGTAACATGCCGTTGTTTCAACATGCTTAAATTTCAATATACCGAAATTTCAAAACACGAAAATTTAAACGTGCCGAAATTTCAACATGTCCAAATTTTAAAGTGCCGAAATTTCACCATGCTTAAATTTCACCATGCTTAAATTTCAACAATGCAAAATTTCACCATGCCGAATTTTCAACATGCCAAAATTACAAATTGCATACTTCTATTATTAAGAAAGGCTGAACTTCTAAATTTTGAAAATTGCCAAAATTTCCAAATATCTACCTCTTAAATCCGTTGTTCTATCATGTATCCGATGTGATCGATAAAGTCTATCCTTGAAAAGTCATTGGCAACGGACGTACTTCAGCCCAGTAGTCATAGATGATAAAGAAGGCATTAATAAAACCTAAAAAATTACAAATATGTCCATATTGTCGCCCGCACTCCGAAGAAAGATATAAGGTTTATCCCTGAGTCCGGGAAAGATATAAAGGTTTATCCCTGGGTCCGGGAAAGATATAAAGGTTTATCCCTGAGTCCGGGAAAGATTTCATGGGGACCCTTTATCATTCAGGGTAAGGCAGAAATGCCGGAATATTCTGTGCTTTCTAATGACTCGAAAAAATAAACACACAAGCATCCATGATGTAGTAATGGGAAAAATTTTGGGATGGCCACGGTTGTACGCACAAAAAGATGCAATTTAGCTCAAACAATAATTGAGATAATAACTTCCTTTGAACCCTTCGAAGGAGTGTGTCGTGTCTGCCTCACTCTGAATGTGCTTTTACTAATACGAAATACAAGTGCGTAACTTGCCCCAGGGTGCTGCTAACCGCAGGTTAACACATGCTAAAATTCGTGGTTTTGGCCCATTGCAGACGTCCTGGTGGGCCGCCTGCCAGGCGACGGAAACTATGACCCGAAGAAGAAGGAACGGCGCAAGAGCAGCATGGTGTCCTCCCACGTGTACGAGTGAGTATTTGAAGGCTGCAATTAATTCACGTATTTGTATTTTTCATTTAGAAACATTCACGGCTAATGTGATATCAGTCAAATTTGTTTCTAACGTGAGTTTGAAATTAACACAATTTATGTAGTACATTTACATATGATTGCAAAATTTGAACAATGAGAATTTCTCTTTATTAAAACATTACGGGGTTAATGTCCCGTTCAAAAATACTTGGATGCGGAGGATTCGATTCGATTCAGGTTTTATTCTTCCATCTTGTACATAGTTTTATTCTTCCATCTTCCATAGTTAATACGTTCTCAACACAAAGGTTTCCTGCTGAGCATATCCCACTGTACGATAACAGCCCAGGGTTGCTTACTTGCTAGGTTCGTCCGTCTGTCACGCTCTCAAAGATTCAGATAGGAGAGAATTCACGGGTCCGTATTTTTAAGCTAATAGCGAAATTATCCGATTACGCAGTCCGTATCACTGATACTGAAAACTGCTATATTTCATGTCAGACTTACCGTTAATAAGAGGGCATCTCTAGAAATTTATATCATTAGTCCTGCCATTTTTGGCGGGGCGCGTTGAACTAGTGTTGAACTAAACATGAATGAAGGCAAGAACGCCAGCTCTGTAGGTAATGTGTTTAATTTCTATACATCTCGTCTCTCGAAAAAAATTGGTTAACGCAGTCGTTCCCTTAAATACAGCGGCAGCCAACTGGTTAAAACCAGTGCCAAGTGTTAAATTTTTATAGTAATTTTTCAACACGATGAGAACTCTGACCACCGAGCTAGGGCTCGTAAATTATGAGATTTATCTCAACATTATCGCAGAATTTGTAACAGTATCCCATTTGAGAACGTACGCGCTTTTGTTTCATAATGTACCACCCATGTAAGCCACCAATGGCAGTGCGCTACGTAGGACGCTCGTCTTCTAGTTGTCCAATGAGAGCTCGCCACGAGGCTTCCACATGTGTACTACGCAGTACAGAGAAACAAGTGGATGCATTTAAAAAAGGGTCTAAATTGACATCACGAAAATTCGTGACGTTGCAGTGACGTCATGCAAACTTAGTCCAATCAAAGCACACGAGTGAGCTTCGGCTGTGGATCCGCTGCGGCCTACGTTCATAATTAAACTCATATCTCACGCTCAAGCTTCACGAAGGTATAGCACGGAAAGCATCCGTCTAATAATTGTTTAACAGCCCGATAAATCGGTCCAAAACACACGCGCAGATTGTAATAAAACGTTTCTTTACTAAATTTTGTGCCCCCATGCCTGCGTTTTACTAATATTTCGATTACAATAATGCTGAGATTGTTCATTTTATTGAGCGCAGAATAATCTGGAGAAGTCTTTGCGACGTTATTCTCGTACGTCTGACAGCTCTGTGACACTGGTCTACGGTGGCGACGCTGTGACGTCAGAGCTTGCAGAGAGGTAGCTTTGCCAACTTCCCGACTAGTCTCATATATATTATCCTTACTGTACTGTGTGCACTACGCAGCCAGGCAGCCAATCGTAGTTCGTACCTGACGTTGGCCTTGATATATCCCTCTTGCAGTCAATCACGGCCAGGACAGCAAGTTGTACTTCTTATTTTGCTAAGCTACCCGTAACCCATTGAGTCAACTTTAATGTTCAGTCCGAGGCTGTAATGATCCTTCTTCATTTCCCAGCGAATAGCGAAAACCAAAGAAAATAAGTCGTTCTCTCTCAGTCCCAATGAACCGCAACCGTGATCCGATGGAAAAATCCTTATTTAATTACTGAGAGATGAGTTTTGAAATCTGACGTATGTCATTACTGAAGAGAGTGCATACCTGCAAACGAGCAAGATGATCAGAGTTTTAGTATCATACAAGTTTGGGAACTAACGTAGACAACGCTTTTTCCTGATTGCATCACCGCTATACACCGATGTTGAAGTTGATCTCTCTACAAAGCCGGGCAACTTTGAAAACCGATATCAATTTCAATTTCTACAAAATAAAGGTAGTTTAAGTTAGCTTGTTAAGTTGTTTTTGAAGAACGCCCCCTTAGGTGACGTAGGACAGGCAGTAGGGTTAGACGGGTTAGGTTTGTCTATTGCGTACTGTTGGGACTGGCGTCCTCCAGGAGGTTCTCTGTTAAGATACCTCGGCAATACGATGGGCTTTCGGGATCTCTATCTTTCGTGCCCATTTAGCTTCTTACATTTCCCACGCCTTTTTTGCTATCGCTTTGTCTTTTCTTCCTCTTCATAGCCAACTTGCTGCTTCTATGCCCGAGATTTTTTGTGTGGAAACGCATCTAATGAGATTCCCCGTTTTCTGCAGCATATGCTATATGGTCCCTTCTTTTCGTCCTCTTTGGATCACATTACACGCTGATAGGAAAGTTCAACTAATAATTTGATCAAATCCGAATGTGTGTCGAGAAGAATAAGCATTTCTATGTTATAAAAACAGTACCTTATTTCAATGCATTCGAATTTTACCAAGAAGCTATAATTTTTTAGCCTAATAGTGTAGAAAAAATCACAAAAAGTTTGAAATAAACAGAAGGAGTTATTTTGATTTCACGAAGTTCGACGAAATTTAGATGGTGTATTTCATCATAATTGCAAAGCAATGCAAATTTTTGTCAGGTTTGTGGACACGTCTATTTATGCAAGGGAATAACGAACGCTAGGTCTACATGTACACTTGTAATTTTTATTCACTTTATAACAAAGTTAAATGAAACGAAGAGCGTTTTTCTTTCAAGCCTTGTTCCTGTCGATGATAGTCCGTCTCATTGCATAACCCGTCACTCTCCATAACCCGACACTCTGCATAACCCGTCACTCTCCATAACCCGTCACTCTCATTTAATTTTGCACAATTGTGCAACATTCTAAGTCTTCAGTTGGGTGTGCAACTGTGCTTAATAAAGACTGTACATAATAAGACTTGCATTTCCGTTTGGTCAGAAAAGTAGTTCTTTACAATGATAACAACTCCATCTCACCTGTCAAGAACAATCGGGGGTCTTGTGTTGACTAACGGCATTCCAGCTGCCAAGGCGACTGCCAAGGTTGGGGAAGGATGCGCAGGTGCCAAGTGGGCTTGGTGGTCGTCAGAGGGCTCGACTGAGAGATTACTCATGGGGAGAAAGGTACATCCAACAGGAAAGAGCAGTCAATATTCTGCTAGGAAGTTGTACTCGATATTCGGCTAGAAAACTGTACTCGATATTCTGCTAGGAAGCTGTAATCGATATTCTATTCGGAAACTGTACTGTTATTCTGCTAGGAAACTGTACTTGATATTCTGCCAGGAAGCTGTACTCGATACTCTACTAGGAAACTGTAATCGATATTCTCCCTAGAGAGCTGTATTCAGTATGCTACTTGAAAACTGTTCTTTGCAGTTGGCCAAAATTGCTAACAGGATATTATCAGTAAATTTCTGCTGGAATTATGCACACAATTCTGCCACAGTATCGAACACAAAGTTCTCTCGCAGTATTGAACTTTAAATTCTGCCAGAATATTGACTGCAATATTCTACTGGTATATCAAAACAAAATTATGACAAAGAATTAATTAGAAAAGTTGGCCACACTGCATACTAAGCACAAAATTCTGCCAAAATACAAACAGTAATAGCCTGCTACAATTTATATGATATATTCATGTCAGAATACCTGACTCAACCTTGTGCCAGAATACCGGACTCAAACTTGTGCCAGAATACCTGACTCAAACTTGTGCCAGAATACCTGACTCAAACTTGTGCCAGAATACCTGACTCAAACTTGTGCCAGAATACCTGACTCAAACTTGTGTCAGAATACCTGACTCAAACTTGTGTCAGAATGTCTGCCGTGTGCAATGGGAACTTGAGTCCCCGAGGGAAGGCTGCTCCATGACTTGTGTCTTTTGTGTCGCCGTTGCATCTCTCCATTTTCAAGCAATCTTTGCTAATTATTCTCTATCTTTTCTTCCTCTTCCTCTCTATTTTACTGTTCCTATGCGTTGGGATGCTGCGTGGGAACACACCTTAGGCTCAGATTCTCCGTTCTCCGAAGTCCGTACAAAATAGTCTCTTTTCTTTCGATGTGAGATAGTCGGAGTTACTCAAGCGCTGCTACGCATACCTGTGCTACTACTACTTAATTTAACCTCGACAACTTCACACGGGTGAGTCGTCCTTTTAATTCTACCTCGGGAGCCGCTTTCGATCAAGAAACCTTTGCAATGTACTCAACCTTGCATTATTATAAGGCGCACTCGGTACTCCTCATTTTCTCATCTAATCCAACCAAAAACTGAAAAATCACGTGCACCACGAGGCGCATTATTTCTACTGTTCGTTTCTATTTTGGCATTTAAAACATTCTTCTCATTTACAAGAATATAGACGCCCAACGGACTCAGCCATACCCCCACACATGACAGAGGCTCTGGCCAAGTCATGCCTATAATTACCTCTTGAGCGTCACACGTTGGTCGTGAACTGCAAAGTGGAGGCGTGAAAAAATTGACGGTCGACAAACAGATCTGTCCGTGGCCCTGGTGGCAGAGAATAGATCTCTAGCAGGAGCATTTGTGTGTGGCAGTGGTGGGTTGTGCAGTGTGGCAGCGGTGGGCTGAGTAGCGTGGCAGCGGTGGGTTGTGCAGTGTGGCAGCGGTGGGCTGTGTAGCGTGGCAGCGGTGGGTTGTGCAGTGTGGCAGCGGTAGGCTGAGTAGCGTGGCAGCGGTGGGAAGGGCAGTGTGGCAGCGGTAGGCTGAGTAGCGTGGCAGCGGTGGGAAGGGCAGTGTGGCAGAAGTGGGTAGTGCAGTGTGGCAGAAGTGGGCAGTGCAGTGTGGCAGTAGTGGGCAGTGCAGTGTGGCAGTGGTGGGCAGTGCAGTGTAGCAGAGGTGGGCAGTGCAGTGTGGCAGTAGTGGGCAGTGCAGTGTGGCAGTAGTGGGCAGAGCAGCGTGGCAGTAGTGGGCAGTGCAGTGTGGCAGTAGTGGGCAGAGCAGCGTTCCTGCACGCTGTAGTCAGGTACGGAGCGTCAGGTACGAGCAGTGACCGATCTCCTTGTGGAGTCTGCGACAACATCGCGAAGTCAAGCGGTGTAAGGGGTCCGATATACTCGTACCTAACGTACCATCATAAGGTGTGCGATATACTCGTACCTAACGTACCATCATAAGGGGTTCGATATACTTGTGCCTAACGAAATGTATAGCATACCTAAAATACCATCATATGGTGTGCGATATACTCGCACCTAACGAGATGTATATCGTACCTAACGTGCCATCTTAAGGTGTGCGATATACTCGCACCTAACGAGATGTATATCGTACCTGACGAACAGTTATAAGGTGTGCGATATACTCGCACCCGCAAACTCGCTTCAGGTGCTACAAAGAGCATGGAAGTATGTCAAATGATATACGGGGACGGTTTGTGTTAGATTGTTCGGGATGTGTCGACGTTAGTGAGTCAGTGGTAACAACAACAGTGAATGCATATCTTGGAAACCTACCCTGGGAGCTGAAACTAAAATACTTATAATTCGCTAACCATGAATGAATATTATCATTCTGAAGCAGAGGGTTCAAATGAATACATTGATTTAATTTTTCAGACTTTTTCAATTTTATTATTACAGCGGTCATACGTAATCAGCTTCAAGTATATCAACGGTTTATTTTGTTTCCTGCTGTACAACTGTATTGCTATAACTTATACTTCGAAACTAAGGCCACAAATTACCGCATCGTAATGCGCATCGAAGTAGAATCGAACCCTCGGGTTCGAAATTTGAAAAGCACACCAAGTGGTTGCAGTCGATTCTGCGACACCACAAATACTTTTTCCTCTCATGGACGAAACTCCAACGGATCTCATAACTTGTCGGAAAAGTTACACGTCGACGTAAACGGAACGAAAAGCCACAGAAGCTCCTCCAAGTTACATTCTAGACAAGTTTGCACGCCACATCCATCGGTGCACGGGTCTCTCACCAAGGTATCTTCTTCCCACAAAACTGGGGATCCCCGAGGTAACGGCACGGAAAACACGCAAGCAGCCAGTTGGGTCCGAGACGCGAAGGGGCCGCATGAAAACTCCGTTAATCCATTTTTCAAGGCTGTCAGGAACGTCACGTTGCCCCAATTTGATTCGTGTTCAAGTTCGACAAGCTCATCAGCTGAGTCTGAGGGAGACAACTCCAGTGAATCTACGGAGGTACACGAACACGATGGCATGGGCTATGTCTGCCTCACGTCGCATGAGGATCAAGGTTTTGGACCGGGAAACCACAGTGAGAAGTTTAGCCTTACGCGAAAACCTAAACCTAAAGCGGTTTGTGATTGTGGGACTTGCCATGATCCCCTCACAAAGACATGCAAGACACGCAGAAGCTCAAGGAGTGTTTGCAGAGGCAAAATCAATGGCGTCCACCACCCATCCGAGACTTGTCCTGTCCATAAGGCGAACTTGACCGTGCGCAAGATGATTTGCAAGAGCACGAATGAAACCAGAAGGATTTCAAAGCCACTGACCCCAGATTGTGAGTTAATCAGTAAGTTCTCGGAGGTGGGCTGTTCGCAACGTAAAATGGGGTCAAAACCGATCCGCAGCAACTGTCCCTGTCGGTTTGATAAGAACAACTGTGGTACTTCTCCTAGCGACCATGACGGCACTGACATGTGCGCTCACAAATATCGGTGTGGCATGTGTGACTCCATGCAACGTTTTCTACCTTCTCAGGAGGGTAATACTGCCAATGAAATAGCCGACCCTGAAAACTATGATCGTAAACTATGTTTGAGGGGCAAGAAACTAGACAGAGGAAATCACAACGAAGAAAGGCGGTGTTTTAGTAGCAGTAAAATTTCTCCTGAGAGTCTTAGTGAAGTTCGAAGTGTGCAAGATAAAGTGAAGTCACTTGGTGAAGTTTCCCCTTGCAACGAGCAGCAGTACGTCACTTACCCTTCTACACCAGTTCTGCAAACAGAATTCAGTGTAGAAGAAGCATTGAGTCATCCTGAATATCCAAAATTATTCGTGGCGTCAACGAAAGCCCTCAAAAATCGTAAAGATGTGCAACGCAAGGAGGTTTCATTTTCTCTGAACGACCGACAGGAGCTAGACTCTGCCCAGAACCTAGAAAAATTGTTTTTATCTGTGGACAGCATGGACGAAACATGTGAGGCTTCTACCACAACTGAGATCATTGACTGCGTTACCTCAGCTGGAGACGTGAAGGACCACTCATGTGTAGACGAAGAAGGCATTCTACTACCTACCGCTGAACTAAACTTGTCCTCTGAGCAGAACAGCATTTCGCACAGCGATGAAAATAGTCTTTCACGTGAAGAAATAGGACCCATCTCTCACGGAATCCAGGACAACCATTCGCGAATGGACATAAAAGCCTCTTCTCCATGTAGCCCACCAAAGCCCGCCGCCACTGACGATAGTTCCGATTTCTTTATCGAATATGAGAAGAACCCTCGACGTCGACTTTCGTCTCTCCTTCTGGCGCAAGGTCGGAGTAAAACAGCTCCTAAGCCTGTGAACCGGACGTTGTCTCACTGTGTTGAGTGAGTTTTTGTGCCTGAAGGGTCTGTTTTGTCTTGGCTTTTGAGTCTACTCTGCTATTTGTTTACCATAAACACGTGGACATGTCCATCCTTCTGTAAAGTGTGGGTCTAACCTGTGTAAATTTTAGTGAAGTCTTTGATTTATGCAGGCATGTGTTTGTGACACAAACAGTTTAGTCCTTGGTAATAGCGAGTATACAAGTTTTTTCAAAGAAAAATATTTCAAATATGTGTTATATTTGATGCATTAGTATCAAATATATACAATATTTAAATATTTTACACAAATAAATACAAAATGAAAACAGTAGAAAAAGTTCCGTTGAACCGACAACTTTGGTAATAAGTTTCATAACCAGGGTTGAATCTGAAGGTTCAACCCCCTAGTGAGGGCATCCGACGAAATCCCTCCAAATAATATGACTCAAATGAACCCATCAGAGGGTTAAATTTATGGGTTTTATTCGAGGCTTTCATTGGTCCTTCCCCCTCTCAGGCTGGTGAAGCTGCACTTCTCAGATGTCGAGAACCGCCTCTTCGAGATGTTCGGCAACAAACAGACTAAAACGATCAACGTCAAGAAATTTCTGGCGGTAAGTTAGTCATACCGAGTGCGAGCGACGTACGGACGTGTGGTACCAGGCGGTAAGAGCATGTATGTGTACTTTACATACGTATACTCCCTTAAATTGTAAAAACATGGTAATTTTAAGAGTATTGTTGACGTTCGAGAATACTGCATATCTTTCAGCGGCCTTCCAGATCGTGTAGTTATGTAGCTAGAAAGAAAATTCGGTCCTTACGTATTATCGGGAGGACCTCATTCCCAAAGAATACAAACATTTACCCGAAATTTGGGAGAATTCCCCATGCAGTGGTTGCTCTTGCCCAACAAATTTCTCGAAAAATCCTGGTATGAAGTGTTTTTACCCTAAATTGTACATGAAATTTGCCCTGGAAAAATATTACTGGTCAATATGTTCAGAAGATATGATTATTTCATCATATGAAGCCAATGAAATTATATAGCAAGCAATTGCGACGTTCTGGCCTCCGGAATTACAAATGTAATGGTTAGGTTAGGTTAGGTTAGGTAATTCCGGTTTTTTTAAAGGTCCTCCCGATAATACGTAAGCACCGAAAATTCTATTTTTTAATTTTATTTTTGAACATGAGAAATAAAATGTACAAATGAACAACACCCCATTTCATTAAAGGCAAACATTGGCAGACTCCAGACCACTACTAAAATAGCAATAATAGTAACAATAATGGGACACAGTAGTGCAAATTGGAGGTCTATGCGGCCACTCCATACATGCTGGTGGGGCCATAATTTGCTTCGGTGCAATCACTTTTACCAGCGATTGGTCGTCGTGTCCCGCAAAACACTATAAAGTCATAATGGATGTAAATATACATACATAAAGTACATACATTCCAGTATAACTTTTGCTCTACCCCGTCGATCACTAACCCTCCGGTGCGGCGAAGTCTGCACTTGGGAAGCAAAAATTACAGATAATTATGGATAACTTTAGATACTCGCGCAAAGAAGCTAATTTGAGACGTGTCTCGCTCACGCGTTGCTATGACGACGACAGGGCCTGCTCACCACAGGCCTACGAGCTGATGACCCGCGCCTCAGGGAGATGTACGAGAACGTCGAGGAGGTCAAGACTAAAGTCAACAAGCAGGACGACGACAGCCTTATTGTGGACTACCAGACCTTCATGGGGTGAGTACGACTGGGATGAACTAGCAGGTGAAGAAACTGGGTGAAAGGAATTGTAGCGTATGTGAAATACGTAGCTTCTTTTGGTCTTCCTGTAGCTTCTTTTGGTCTTCCGTGTAGCTTCCTTTTGGTCTTCCTGTAGCTTCTTTTTAGTTTTCCGTGTAGCTTCCTTTTGATCTTCCTGTAGCTTCTTTTTGGTCTTCCATGTTGCTTCCCCTTGCATGGTCTTCCATTTAGTTTCCTTTTGGTCTTCCACGTACATAGCTACCTTGAGTCTACCATGTTGTTTCCTCTGATCTGTTCCTTTACTGTTGAAAAGTAACGGGCACAATACCACCGGTGTACCCATACGTTAAATGTATGATCGAACCCATGATAAATTCTTAACAAATACCTTCGAAGAGGCGCAATATTTTCTTCATTTAGAGGGCTCTCTAAAATTTCCGACGCTCTCCAGTTACTACATTTAATGCTGAAATAAATGGTTCATATTGGATTATATTGATACAGTTCTATGATCAGGATCATCTCCGAGAACCTGGAGATCGTCGTGAGGGCGTTCAGCCACTCATTCATCATACCCGAGTTTGGGTCCTTCTGCGACGACATCAACAAGCTCTACAACCTGTGCAGACGCAACCGAGATGGTCGGGTGAGTGCTGCCTCGTTGCTTCTTTTAATCCGCTACGTATTACTACTCGCGCTACGCAGCCGAAAAGTAATAGAAGTATGAAGAAATAAACGATTTTTTCATTAGAGTAACTAAAAAAATTAATATCGCTAACCATTACAAAAAACTGAAGACTGTCAAGCAAAGAACTCGAGTTCCTAACGATTAACACACAAGCAATGAAAAAGTTCTGCATGAAAAACAGCATGGTCCAAAATGGAATGCTGTTCAATATTGGTCGTTATAATGGAAGAAAAATTGAGATATCTGTAGTATTTGAACTATTTAATTTTACTGGTAATTGTGGTATCAATGACTACCCCAAATGTGTCCGGAGTGTGTCACTTGACAGTAGCTATAGATATGACTGAAATAAAAGCAATTTTGGAATATGCTAGTCACCATAACATGACGTAACAGAGCTTTAAAAGTCAACAGAGTGATCATGTGGGGACCCTCAAAGCGGCTCAATGAGACGGGATAATCTAACAATAGGCTGGGACAAGGTCGTCCTTGAAGGGCAAGCACATTAAAACTTATAAAATAAAAAAACACCCAGTGATAAATTGCAACAAAACCCAAACAGGTCCCTCAGAAGCTCAGGAAAAAATCAAATGTTTCTGTTGGAACAATGTCCACCGTTCTACAGGAAGACTTGAAAACCCCTCCTTACAACATAAGGAGAACCAGCTGTTATCTGTAAACTCTCTTATTATTTCCAGAGCTCACAGCTTCTTATCTCCTATCCAGAAAAATATGCTCCGTAACCTTGTCTTCAGTGATGAAAAAAATATTTTTCGGTTCACTAGAATTTGAACGTTCAAAATCAAAGAATTTGGACAATGAATGGGGAGGTTGATTTCCGGGTGGTCACTCGTAGATAGAGCGGCATCTGTGATGGTTTGGGCTGCCGTTTATGGGTTCGGAAGAAGTCCGTCGACTAATAAAGATCAGGGGGGATAAACTTACCCAATTAAATTATCGAAAAGAGATTCCGGTTTAGTCACTATTGCCTTGGACAATGAAACGCTTAAAAAAACGCCGATGGTCGTTTCAGCAGCACTCCCCACGGTCACGCGGAAGAAAACCTCAGAGTTACTGACGGCAATGTTCCTAGCTACATCTAAAAAGAAAAATGACCTCCCTGTTTACCAGCTATGAACCCTCTCGATTCCAGTATCTAGTCCATACTTGAAAGTAAGGCTTCAGCGACACTAAATAAATCTGATAGTTCTAGAAGTAAAACTTACCAAAGGTTGATCTAAATCTCTCGAAAAGTTAAACCTTCACGATTCAACGTAAACGGTTTTCAAAACGTCTCCAGCTTCTCATTGACGCCTATAGAAAGTATGCAGAGTAAAGTGTTAATTTGTATTTATGAACCTCTTACCTATTGTTTTCCAGTAAAATGTTAGTGTCGTTAGTTTTGTTGAATAAACACCGCAAAAAAACGTTCAAACGATAGTTATTAAGTCCCTCGTAAAATAAATGTGTATTGTCTGTATCCCGCCACTCTCTCGCAGCATCCTTTACATGAAATTAAGGTACCTACCAGGGTACGATATCATTGAGATACATTCAGATACTAGTGTATACAGTATATGATTTGGATATGTTTTGTATAATAGGTACATCACAGATATATGCATGTATTGTATACATCTAGTAATACATATCATAGTTTAGAAGAACCTTCTCCTTTAAGCTAATGTTACTAAAGGCTAGACCACATTCGGGACTTACAATTTCTACATCTTTTCTCTATTTTGGCTATTGCTTAACATTTTCTGAGGGAATTTGAAAAGATAGAAACAAATGCATAATACATATGTACGACCCCTCCCCCACCCCCAGACCGCTCAGTACATCCCCCAGCTGACGAGTATGAACCCCGACTTCTGGGCGGTGTCGGTGTGCACTGTGGACGGCCAGCGCTACTCCGTGGGGGACGTGAAGCAGCCCTTCACCATC
>VOMN01084863.1:0-17092 GCA_014899125.1 Orchestia grillus
CCCGCCGCCCGCTGCTGCTGCCCGCCGCCCGCTGCTGCTGCCCGCCGCCCGCGCGGCGACGTCTCCTCCTTGTTCTAAAGAGCTCGCATTTCCTTTGTTGCGTCGACTTTTGACGGGCAATCAGTAAAATGGATGAAGTTTCTTCCGCATCGAACTAGATCTCTTGCTCGAGTGAAATAAAAATCATTTTAAGGTCTCTCTTGGCTTCCTGGCCATATTCTGAAGATGTACACACACACCACAGACAACAGGATCATATTTCTAATTGGGAGTAGTGTACAAAGTATTTGATTTTGTGCACTCTAGAGATGAGGTTTCCTCAAAGACTTCACATTCTTTTCACGCAATATTGTTAGCCCAAAACCAGAAGATGAAATATATTTGTCTTGAAATGCAGCCCTGTACTTCTCACACAATGACCCCTCAGGGGGCGTAGAATTATGTACAGGCAATAGGGTTAGGTATGCTACGGGGACCCTTCTGCTAGTAACTTCAGTTCTAGCTAGGCCTTCGGGACTTCTGTCTTTCGTGACCACTTTACTTCTTTCTATTTTATGCTTACTCTTCACTTTCTTGAGATCGCACTTCATGTGGTTAGGGAGCTTTGAGCTAATTAATAAATTGATCTAATCTAATCTCTCGCACTAATAAACTGCGTTCTATTTACTAACTTTTCAAGAAGAGCAACGAAAATGCTTCATAGTTGTCCGTGGGACTTGGCGTTAGACGAGGACTGTTCAAAAGAATTGCCGTAACTAGTTCGTAGAAGCCATTGCGAACTGTGTAAATCAAGTGTACGGGCTGTTCCTAAAGATGATGAGGTACATCATTCCGCTGCGAGCACCTCTGAGGTCTCGAAAAAAGCCTCACTCCGCTTGAAGAAAGCTAATGGGACGGCATGGAGGCGGTAATGCGCTTTATGCTGACGGATGAACTGCATCGTAGGGAGGCATGGCTCTGCCTGTTTGTGGAAGTACCATAATTTCTAGAATAAATGGGCTACTTTTCTTCATGCGGTTGCCAGCAGTGAGGGAAATTTAACAGATTTCCGTTTGTGTAACGAATGTTTTGGAAGCTGGTCGGAAGAGTCCTTTGCTACCTGCGCTTTACCTGCACGTTTGAAGCTTATAGATGGTATCACGCTTGATTGAAGTCCATGAATTGTCCAAATTGATGTCGGCTCATTCGTACGGAACGTCTTGGCATTCAGAACTGATGACGTTTGACGTCCCTTGCCTAGAGAAAATGTTGGCAGGTCTGATCTCCGTTGAGCTCTCTGAGGGCCACAACTTTCCGATCCATCTGGTCGAGGCTGGCAATTCTCTCTCCAACAGCCCTGTTCGACCCTGTTCGACTTGACCATCACGGGTTTGTTAAATTATTTTCATGTTCAAGTTATGCATTGTTGAAGTGTAATTTTCCAACAAGGAAAGATTCTTATATAAATCTATTTTTTAAAAAGTGCCGTATCATGCCTCGGATGATGCAAAAAGTTCAAGCTGGGATGTTGTCGGCTATTGAAGTACAACGCGAGTGGGCGACTAGGAAGCTCATTCGAGTGAACGAATAAATGTTAAAATAAAAACTTCAATGTGCAGTCGAAAAGCTCAGCATAAAGAGTCTTAGGAAATTGAAACTTGAGAGCAAAATGTATGAATTTTAACTTTTGAGCCACAGAAATATTAATGAAAAATAAGACGACTCTCAAATTAGAAGATAGATGCAAAACTGAAACTCAAACAAAATGGTCTCTTCTATCATAATTATAATTTACACTTTTGTATGTAATGCGTTTTGAATTAAAATCTATTTTTGGATGAGAAATGTGAACTTCAAGCAACAAAGGCCAGCGTTACACAGTGAACGGTAACTTAATTTTGTAAATGACAAATTCAATTCCGTTAAGAAAATTTCAATAATTGAACGGATGGGTCAAATTTTGATAGTGAAGTAGGAAATCTTGCTACAATCGGTGCACGAAAACTCAAATTCTCAAGGAACAACTCTTTTCTGTAAATAGAAGTTTATTTGTGTTTAGGTAATTTCACTTGTGTGATGACGATTTCAATTGACGGAATATCGAGACATAGATGAGAGAAATTTTAGAGGTTTGACCGTGAATTGCAAGTTAAAGGTGAGTTATGATACGGAAGCTACAATGAGCTTCATGCCTTGATTTCTTGAATCTGGAACTTGAATTGGCGCGTGAGAGCTTTAAAGGGCAAGTAAAGACTTCCATGGGTAAAAAGGACTCGAATTACCGAATGCAATCTTCAGTACTTCACGGAAATTTGAGTTGTTGAACTGGCAACTATGGATTATATCTTTTATTTGGACACTTCATTGGTTAGTCAATGTCAAAATTATAGAATAATCTTGCTCAATATTCAGCATCTTTCCGTGTGGTCGTTCATGAGATGGAAGTCTAGCATTTGAAGTTCGAAAATATTAATGAATTGATCAAGGATATAAAGTTGTTCACGTTTTGACTGATTGCATTGAATGCGTAAGCAAGAATGACATTAAAAGTTCTAATAAATGGCAGGATCGCCTGAACAATCAAAGCATTCTCGTCATCCAGTGTAAAAGAAGACTGTTCATATGAGTTTTCAATTCAATTTTATTTGCATTTACAAGTGCTCTGTGGGCTAAATTTGGGCCGTTGTACTCAGGAAATTATATTTGAGCATCACAAATTTTGATCGCACTTCGTGTAGCTCATTGAGTGGCCTGTGCTCGTTCCTGTGAGGGGAGATGTGAAGTCGTTGCGCGTTGATCAGAGTCATTCAGAAAAGAACCCTCAATCTTCTGTCCACTCAGTGGGTCCAATGAATTTGTTTTTTTAGTTCCGTTTCCCGACTGTTTGTATTTTTTTAATCCAGCTGATTCATCCTGATTTTTGCTGTAGAAAGGATAAAGTGGCAGTTTGATTGAAAATTAATTTAAAGAAAAATGTTGGGTCAAATGTGCTGGTGATTGGTGATATATATTTTTTGATAGACCATTGGTTGAAGACTAGGTCTATCTGCAGAGAAGTAAGAATGTTATGATTTAACTCGTGATTCTTAAGACTCGATTTCTGCCCGAAGCAGACGGCGGTCTAGTGAATTGTGGCTCGTAACTTTGATTTGGAGATGTTGACGGAGCTTCCATAGGAAAACTGCTTTACCTTGCACGAATATTTCATGAATAACGTAAACAGGTTTCCTGGCGAGCCTATATACTCGTATGCAATTACTGGGATTTGCGCTTGTCCCGCAGTACATAATTATTCTTCAGAGTCTTTTGAACTATGATCAAAAGAAGCTCATAGAGCCAAATTTCCTCACATTGTCTAATAAGATTTTTCGAGTATTTCCTGGCTTAGAGAAGTATTTTTGTAACTCGGTAAAACCGTTGCATCAAAACTCTTTTTACTGGGGTAGTAAATATCCTTTGTCTCGTTATATGACTCCCTCCTCACTCGAAGCCTGCCTCAATTTTAGGAGTGCCGCACAGACCTCGTAGGGCCAAGACTCCCCTCAGCCGCTCAGCACGACACGTCAAGGCCAGTCCCAGCCCCGACTCGCTCGAGCTCAGCCTGACTCAACGTGCACGTCCCGACGCCTATTGATTTTTAAACAAGAAAACTTCGCATAAATTCATGAAATTCCTGGTATTACAGCGAGTGTATTTTTTTTATCAGGCAAATTTTATGCCGTGAATATCAGTTTCAGTTGGGCTGCAGCCCAAAGTTGGTGTTGACTTCGGCGTAAGTTCATAATAATGATGCGTTTTTCTTCAGATAAACGAAGACCCAATTATTTTTCGTTAACGTTTGTAAACAGTGGCTTTGTGAGCTATCGTGCGTGAAGTTTTGACTCAATAGCTGACTGCAAAACACGAGATAATGTTGAGGCTGCGAGCGTCACAACAGGTCCGCTACTTGTTGGAGCCTTGGACGCGCGCCAGCAGTCCTCTCTCGACCGCGCCACTCGAGAGATGATGAGTGCGTCGGGCTGGTGGCGTCTGGGGCAAAAAATACCGCGTTCTCACCGCCCAGAGTGATGGGGTGGCTCGTAGGAAGACATGCATATGCCGCCGCCTTCCTTTGTGGGGCAGTCAAAACTGAACGCATTTCCTCGGTTGCGTGGGGCAGGAGCGAGGATTGAGGGCGCGCTGCTCTCCTCTCAGGCCTCGCCGTCTGCTTTTTCGGACAAATGATTGGGCCCGGAGAAGAGCGGGAGGCAGATCTCGAAAGTATTTACTCTGTTGTGTCGACAGGAAGCAGAAAGTTTGTGCTTAATTGACAAATCGTTTGAAATTGTACTTCGTTGTAATCGGTTTTGGCTTGGATTTACCTATTTCTAAAATTGGCTGCAGATGAAATACTTAAAATACAAGTTATTCAAACAATTATTTTAGTTTCAACTAACGATGGAATTGTTTTGAGAAATCGTAACAGGCAATGTGAATAAAGGTTTCTTACTAGGGTTCCTTGTTTATTTTTTATATGTTCTGAACAAAAGGACTATTATTATTTTAGTTTATTTACCTTTGAAGCTTTTTTACCAATTAGATCACTTGTAAAACTCCTTTTTTTCTGGGTATTGATTGGACTTCAAACTTTTTAGATCGCGATCAAGTGGAACTGAACATGATTTATTAACATGAGCATGCTAAAAAAATTCCTTTTTATAACATATGATTTAAAAGCTTACGTGTACTAATAAAGCTGTAGCAATTTTACTATTTCTGACCAACGTGTTGGAAAAAAGTCACATTAGCGTCACTTTGTATTCTTATGTAACTTGAATTAAGTTTGGCATAAACGGTAGAAGTAAAAAATTCGCACGCAATTTTGTAATCTTAGCTCGACAATTTAGATTTCCCAGACAGCTCTCAATAAAACTTGTCTCTTATCTTGTCCGTGTTTGTGTCCGGTGCTAAAATTCTGAGGTTAAGTTAGTAACCGATGACTTTCTGCCAAGTGCTGTAATTCAGAAAATTAAACACGTCGTTATGATGGGGTGCCGGACTGTACGCTAGTTCTGGAGATTAAATGAAAAGTTCTAAGGGAAAAACTACCCAACAAAGCAGGTGGTAAGATTTGAACCGATGCTCTGTGCTCCGTTCATAACGGCTGTAAACATAACGCTTCTGCATTGTGGTTACCCAATGCCCAAATATTTCTATGCTTGTTATAGAAAGCTACGTGGACCTCCCAAAAGCTGGAAATTATGCGTTTTTATGCTTCTACGTTACGCTTGACTCGTTGTTCAAGAGCTGCTGCATCTAGAAATTTCCAACACTGGTCAGGGCGACCATTTCTGGAGGTGCACCGAATTATAGCGTCCTTTTCTTCAGCTCCTGAAGTAGCTTCTCAAAACTTGGTGGAATCCAGCGTTTATCTTGGGAGATTTTGCTGATGGTATTTGCGTCTGAGGGGGAGGTATTGAGGTTTAAAATCACTTTAAGAATCCTTGCCGCTGTGTCAGTTTCCGTAATTGAGGCAGGCATTTACCGTATTTTTTTTTGTTTAGCTTCTAAAGCTTGAGTACTCCTTCCGTACAAGTGAGGAGCGTGCTTGCCGATGTGTGACATGACTTAAACCAACTCATTTCACGTACTCGTTTGTTCATATTTAGTTCTATTTAGTAGGTCCCTTCTATTTAGTAGGTTTGTTCGCTTCTTCGGGATCACGTAGAAGGTCAATATTATGGGTGCGATAGCGGGCTGCGTCAGCCGAGATGCTGCAGCTTTACCTTCTTTTTAGCGACATTTTAATAAGATTTGTAAACGGAGTTTACAGGGAACACAATGGTAGTCTGAATCATCTTTAAATCGTGGTTCAAACCTGACAAGTACTAAGTTTTTGTTCATGATTGTGAAAGACTGAAGAATTTTAAAAAGAAAAGCCAATTGAAGTGAAATTATTACAGATGACGATAAAAATAAGTGCTTCAATTTATAAGCCGCATTGCTCAGGGCTTATTTGTACGGATTATCCAAGATTTTTAAAAGTATTTTAAAAATTTTCACTTGATGAGAGCGCTAAACTTTCAAACGTTGATTCCTACCGACTCGTTTTTTCCCTATTTCACATTTTCTTTCGTTTGCATTGGTACATATTCTTGTAGCACACTTTGTGAGTGGTCGATAGTTGGCTGTAAAATTAGTTTTTGATTGATAAATAACGTGTTAAAATTATCATTTTCTTGACGGCTGGTTGTCAACTCCCGACAAAATTTTCGCTGCTGAGGGGTTATATGCCTTTGCTTTAATTGGTGTTTCTCCCCTTTTGTGGAGCCTAATTTATTATTGAACTTTTCTGAATTGCAACTTTGACCGTTTGTTAGGTCTTTGGAGTGCGTGCATTTGGCCAGGAGCCAATTCGGAGTGCCAGCTGGAGTGGTGCTGCTGACCACTCGTGCGGTAGGAGGACGAGCCGTTGGGCTCCCTGCACTAACGCCAGCGAGTGATGTAGGCAATGGTTCCAAGATCAAGAACAGCAGCAGGGCATCCGTTGTGAACCCACTCCCTCCCGGAACCAAAAACTCGTCTGGGATTGATGGTTGATGATACCCTCCAGGGCAGGGGCACGTCTGGGCGAGATGGCGCCCATCCTTTCATCCGTGATGAAGTGAGCTCTCTGTCTCCTGTGTTTTTCTGAGAAATTTCTTCAAGAGATCTTCGTGTCGTCGACGTTTATCATCTGGACGCCTCTGGAGGGATCAACGTTTTCTGTTGCGAGTAAGGGAGCGTACTCAATGATGTTGATATTCTTACAGTGCATTTGAAAATAAGCTTCCGAGCTGGCCATACAGTTGGTGTCGCACGTACAGATCATATGGATGAAAAAATGTTTTATTTAACCGGAACTTGCAATTTGTTTCAGCTGAAAGACAGTATATTAAAGATGTAATAAACAGGTCGCTAGTTTTAAAAGGCCTTTTTAAATTTCAATTTGAGTAGTTTTACATTACGTAATAAAGCGTTGCATTAACAATACCTAGCCAAGACGATCTCCTATTTCCCATTTGAATTTCAACTGAAATTCTAATCCAATTTCTATCTCATTGCTTTGGATAACAAAGACGGAGCTGGCATGGCGAAAGCTCCTATATCCGGGCTGATCTTTGCTCGTTTGTCCCGAGAACGTCCTCCGAACGCTCGCTCAATGGCAGTTTAATGGGATTCACTGGACGGACCCCGTCTTGGAGTTCCGTCAGTTCAGTTCTTTTGAACCATACACGAGTATAAGCGAGAACACAGCGTATAGTTATTTATTTTCGCTTAAAAGGCGTGTGAAGTGGATGCTTGATGTAATTTTTTTATCTCGGAAATTTTGTTTTGAGAAAGGCTCCTGTGTGTACACTATGTAGCAGGGCTTCAACGGCACCCCAACTTAGTTCTCAATGCCATATGCCGTCGTGTGCACAGCACCAGAGCTTGGCACTCTACATGACATCCAAGATGCAGCTGAGAGTGTGACGCTGGCTGCTCAAGTCTTGCGCTGTTATCGATTTAATAAACCACATGTAACTCGTTGGGCCACTATTTTAAAGTTCCATTAGAGTCTCTAATGAATTTTCTTTATTTCCTAACAAATATCCACAGCCGAAGAACATAGTTCCCTCACTTTAATCTTCATGAACCATGATAAATGAAAAAAACATTTAGCTTATTACTGAGAGATGAATTTTCAATTTCTGCCCTATTTTATTACTGAAGAATGCGCATGGTTACAAACAAGTCAGCAAGCAAGGTGATCAGAATTTTAGTATTCTATAGACTTCGGTAGCTCTGTAGTTGGCCTAATTTTTGTTGTTGCATCGTGGTGCATGGTACTTTTCGTGCATACTACCTCCTGTACGAATGTCTTCAATTAAATGTCTGCCTAATTGGTCATATTTCTCTCATTGAATGCCCTCTACCACTCTAAAAACTGCTTTTGACTACACCAAGTGTTGAAATAAAGGTAATTCAGGCACTAATTGTTACGTTGAATAGATTACGAGGTTTCCATATTGACTCAAGTGCTGCAGCGATTTGTTTTGACATTTTCCCTTGTATTGTAAAAAATGTTTGAACCTTGTTCGCGTTGCTGTGACACCACAAAATCAGCCAGTAAGTTGGTGATGCTGGCAGTTACTTGTGTGAGTCGCGTAGCAGGTCCGACTCGTGTCTCGGTTCAAGTCTGCTTTGTGCGTCTTCCGAACGGTTGCAAATTTAGACGGTGAATGTTGACGGTGTGGCTCTACTAAAGGTGTTTCCATTTTGAAATTCCACCATGAAACTGCGTTTCAGATGTTTTCTTGTGAATTCTGCTGGACAATTCATCTTTAGTGCTTGAAGGTTATGTAGAGAAAACGAAATGACTCTTTCGGCCCCTAAATTATCCAATGTCAAAGATTTCAGTGACGTTTAAACCAATCTTTTCAAAGAATTTCACGAAATAATTTTCACTCGATTCTCTGAATATATATTTATTGTTGGTTAAAAATATTGCTCACTTAAAATAACCTTCCATTTACGCTCACGGAACATAATTATTCCCTGCACTATTTCAATACCATCCACAATTGTCCACGCAAAATTGATGAATGATATAGTAAAAAGCGAAAATTGAGAGCTAGTGAGCCACTCATATAAATCCATTACCCTAAGTTCGTTGACCACGCAAGAAAATGAAGCGATGTCCTGGTCTCTGTTGAGCGCAGGGGAGTCGGGCGGGCACGCTGCGATGTCAGCTCCCCTGGCACAGAGGTCTACGGTCGTGTCCGCGTCCTCCCTGGTGCCATATCACTGGGAATTCTGCCTAAAACGACCCGCGTGCGCTGAACGATCTACGATCTTTTCATTCAATGGAACGTACAAATCGATTTTGGGTTTATAGTAGGTTTTTCGAATGTCCTGAGTGTTTTTTTTTTGGGGGGGAAATAATAAAATTGTATTTTAGAAACATCCAAATCTTCTGCTTTTTCTACTTGTGATAATTTGTTTTTCATTTATTTGTTTTCAAAATATCCATTTACAAGAACAAAATACCCACTGCGATGGTCATTTAAGAAGCTAAAAATTTCCGTTTAAATTTTGCGAACCATTTTTGATCAACTGGTTAACTCTGATGAACTGATTTACTCGCAATATGATCACCAAACTCGCACAAAAAATATTCCCACCTTTTCTAAAGAAAGCCATTCAACTATATAAAATTGTTCGACTTCCATTTTTGATAGTCTATAAAAAGGGTGTCTGAAGTGAAGGATTAATAAAATTTAGTCATGAACAAATGATGCTTGTATTAGAAATGGTAAATCTAATTTGCAATTTAATGAGACGTACTGTAGGTTGGTTGGATGACGCAATTGACCGTCGCTTCAAGGTCGCTTGAAGCTTTCCGGTCAACCTAACTAACGCGTTGCTTGGCATTTCGTGGATGTTAGTCGGGGTTAAATATTCTTTTTTTTCTTTTTTAGCCTAAAATTAGATGCCTTCTGAGAATTGAACAGACGGGATGGTTGCACCTCCCCTCGGCACAGGAGTGAATATTTCCTATATTTGCAAGTCACTGCGCCGCCGAAATAAGTATCTACGTATATTGTGTTCCATGTATGTATTTTAAAGGATCTATCCTATCCAGGATAAAATATTCATAGTAAGTTTTTTAAATTAAAATATATTTATTTCTATGTTATCTGTACAAATCTATTGTTATGCATTGCACATCATGCACTTATATAAACGCACTACTGATATGGAACACTAAACCTTTTTCAGCCCGAATGTGGATATGATACTCGTATTTTACTTATACGTTGTATAAGGAATTCAAGTAGATCTATAGAAACGTTTATATTTCATGTATTTAGGTATTTGCTTCGTAACAAATACCTCTCGGCCCTCGGTCCACAGGGACGCCTGAGCTTGTAGAAAGGGCCGCGTTGTGGTGCTGTGGTGCCCATTTCACGGACGCGCGAGGGCGGCGGGAAGTTCTCTCTCTGGAACGCGTTGCCCAGTAAACAAACTACTTTATTTATCGAGAGCAAATACTTGGGTGTATCTTGGGGCATCAGTCATTTTTCCTCTGCAAGTTTACGTTGAAAGAACGAAAGCGCGAACTTCGATGTGTGCTAATAGTTTTCGCGGGGTCGAGTTTCTGGTGAGGTTGGAAATACTACTCAAAGAGTTTGATTTAGTCTACGGATTATACTCCTGAGATTTGAATTACTCCGATGAATTTTTTTCGAATAATTTTCACTAAAAATTCTTTGCTTCAGTAAATTGACTTCAGTTTGATTATTACTCTCATCGTTAGCTAAAGATGCATTTTATGGTGGTTAAATTGAATAAGAGTTTGGTCAATGTGAGAATAGGAGTACATCATAGATACAATTGGAGGACTTTATTATGGAATTGTAGTACATTCAGAATTTATTGAAAAATTATAAATCAATATTACAAATGAATACTAATAAATTAAATATCACTATTCAATACTCATGAATTCAGTATTATCATTGAATACTCATAAACTCAATACTATCCGTGAATACTCATGAATTCAATCTAACTGTTGCATTTTAATAAATTCAATGTTATTATTGAATGTTAATGAATTCAATGTTATTATTGAATGTTAATGAACTCAATGTTATTATTGAATTTTAATGAACTCAATGTTGTTATTGAATTTTAATGAACTCAATGTTACTATTTAATAATAATAAATTTAGTATTATTAATAAATGTAAATTAATTGTTTACGTTCATAGTAATGGATAACATTTTTCTATCGTCTGTGAGCTTATGCGAAAATTTTCCATGGCGGTAAGATTACTGACGTAAGTATCCCACCGAGCCACTCTCACGGGAACAGGGTTTAGGCAAGAGCTGGGCGATACACATGCTGCTCATCCGTCCATTATTGACATTCGTTCAAAATTCGCGACAAATAAAGTTGTCCCCGCACAATGTACAGGTATTCGCAATGTACAAGTTTCTTTACGGTTGTAAACGTCAATTGTTATGACAATTTACAAGATGCGTGAGCCTGACTTATTTCATTGTAAAAAAGGGTTATCGAAGCTTTGAACTGTGTCCTGATAACGTGGATCTGATTAAATTACTGTATCTTAGCATTTTCCTTTTAATTAAACTTTAAACGTATGAAAAAATGTAATGAACATTTGTTCTTTTAGTTATTTTTCGAGGCAATGATTTTAAAATGTGCCACTCTTGCCATGTTCACCTGTCATTCGGTCTTCTTGTAACGTCGTCCTTCCTCTCGCTTGTGATGTGAGTTTGAGGAAGTGAAGCTTCAGTTGTCCGCTGCATTCAGCGCAGTTTGATTGCTCGAGTTACGTTAAAGATCTTATTGAACGTCTCAGCATTGAAATAAGATATGACAACCCAAGCGAGTCGAGTGGCTTTTCATGAGGCTCTACCAGTCTCAAGTCCGGATTATCAGTAACTATCCTCGTAATGATATTCCATGGCGGCCAGCGACTACAAAATTCTGGAGCAGTTCTAACCTCCAGCTAACTTAAACGCGAGCTGCATGTGCTTGTTGCTATTCTCAAGTACCGATCGATCGCTCGTATCTAATTGGCTCTTCATGGGCTCTCGAAGTTAGAACGGCGAGAGTTGCGCGTTTTTTGAGAATTGTTCCAATTTGGTTTTAGCGGCCGAGTGTTAAGCTCATCACCTGGGCGGGCTGCTGGACAGGTGGTTCCGTGTCAGGGATTTGATGCCTGTTCGCTTGGTAGCGGTGCCGCTAGTGTTTTCTGTAATTGTATGTGTAATTTATTAAAACTTCTTCTTTATGTTTTAAGAAAGGAAAGTGTTTCTTCAAGCTTCATATAGATAATAAGTGACGTCTAAATGATTGAATAATTCATTTGCTATGATACTTGAAATTAAAATAAAATTCTCTCTGTTGCTGTTAATTCGAGGGCGTTCCCAAACGGAGGGTAGTTCCCTCTTCCAGTTTTGCTTCGAGTATTTCTTTTATAGTTTGAGTACTGTTGACCGTGTTCTAGTCGACCGAGTCGTATTTGCTTTTAGACGACTTTTCCGGAGCCCAATTTCTTTCTGTTCACTCCGGTTGTGCGCGAGGCTCTTTGACCCAACAGTTTGCAGCGCGAGGAAACCCTTTTTCCAGTCAGCAGGAAGAAGAACCCTTCCTTATATTTGTTTGAGGCGGGCGCCCTCCCTCGAGCGCTCGACTGCCTCACATTTCACAGACAAAGAGGTATCCACTGCAGCGTGCGCGTCAAATTACACGAGCAGCTCCAGCATTTTTGAGTTTACTCTTGCTTGGTCCAAGTCCTTCAGGCGTGTGCGCCGCCTGGGCCATGATGCCATCCTTCGCTGTAGAGCGAGTTACCAGAGCAGCCTGAACCGTGTTTTAGTGTTGGCTGCGAGCGCATCTGGCGCCGCTGCGTCGTAAATTGGGCCCTCGCACTCACCGTTGCAGCCGCTTCATGCCCTCGTGCCTGCTCTCTCCTCACCCACTCCACGCTAAGTGAGAGCCCATGAGGGCGATGCGGATCCTGGCCACAGAAGGTCAGCCGCAATTTCCGTTTGTTTAGGACTTAAGGAATATTGCAGATTTATGCCCTTTTAAGTGTACGACTGTGGTAGTGGCCAAAGCTCAGGGTAATAAAACAAGGGTCTCATTATTTATCATGCTGATTTTTCCTTTTTTAGCTGTAATTTTTGACAGTCTGCTACGAGTGTACGACATCACCCATTCTTGGTAAATACGATTTTTTAAAGTATGTTCTCGTTCTAATGGTTACTGGGCACGTGCGAAGGATACGTGGCTTTGACGTGGAGTCTGAAGTCGCGCCAAATATCCGCAGCTCTCCGCACTCATCTCTGACTCGAGCTGTACCATTAGTCTAATGAAGGAAATGCTTCTCATTTTCCCGCCCAATTTTGTTGAAGTTCCTTATGTCACAGAAGAAAAGCAAAATTTAACGAAAAAAGCCGGCCAAGAGACCACGTTACCGGAATAAATTCTGTTGCTGCGAACATTTGCTGCAGTTCTGGAGGCGCTGCACTCCCTGCGTGGCTTGGTGCGGCTCCCCACTTTAGTTCGCTGTTTTATCATGGTGTTCGTCATGGTGTTCAGAGGTAATTGCGTATTCAGTTCTTGCCATTGAGGTCTTGGTGCAGTTTGTATTTTACGAAGAACTTGGTGGCAGAAATTGATTTCTATGCGGCTGATGCAACAAAGGCGGTATTTGTTTTTCTTACGCTTTTAGACATGGTTTGTATTTGGAGTGCCTTCAGATTTTCTTACGACACTTAATTTGAAAACTTTAGTGCTAATTGGCTTCAGTGCTTGTGGACAATTGTCTAGACACCGCTTTTCTAAGTGAGAGAACCTGTATTTGCTCTGAGAAAGGCGAGATTAGAACCCACTGCCGCGGCTAGTATTGCACCGAACATATTTAAACGACACGTTTTTATTTCTCTCGGAGAATGAAGCCAATCAAGTTTTCCAGTACATCAATGAATTTCACCCTAACATCAAATTTACTATAGAATTGGAATGAAATGACCAAATAGCTAGATCTCCTCGTGAAAAAGTAGAATTCTTAACTGATCATTTCTATCGATGGGAAAGAAGTGTTACGTTGGAAGTAAAATCAACACTCGAACAGTTCATCAGAGTCAACATTCAGGTGTCTCACACAGGACCAGTCGCTCACTAGTCTCCCCATTTCGGTCAGCAATTAGAGACCAATGTGAAAAAATGCAGCCATCCACTAAAAGTGACTAATTTTTAGCCCGTAAGATTCTTAAATTTTGTTATCTCTTTTCATTTACACCAATAAACCTCCCGTGAATAAAGGGTTACAAAATTATACATCGTTTCCACCCATTATGTAGCCCAAGTCTGCATGTGCGTGTATTTGGTAGCGTGCGTTTGTTCATGTGTGGTTCTATAGCTGTTTAACCCGTAGTAGATAAATATATTTTTGTGATAAAATTTTTACTTTTCTTTTTATTTCATGTTTTATTATCGTTTTCGCAGCACTGAAAATCGTATCGTGCATTTTGAAATGTTTGCTTTCTTGCGAGAACGTACTCTTCTACGTTGATTCTTCTCTTTATCTTAATTCGAAAATTCTTTTACTCTCCAAGTCAACTCTACTCTCCATGTCAACTGGAAAAGTTCAAGAACATAAGTCAACATGAATAGTTCAAAAAGTTTTCTTGCTTCTTACCTTTGTAGACTGCGATTGAATGATAAAGTTATTGTGGATGGTGTTTTTGCAAGTCCATTGAACTTCCAGCAGTCGTTAAAATTTTGGCTTCTGCGGTACAACAAGACGTTAATAGATTATAGTTAAATTTACTCTCCATTTACTGTATGGAGTTCTTATTATGTGCCCTTCCCAAAATTCGCGCAATTGCTGCAGATTCTACCGACGTTTAGATTCGAAGAATTCTGGCCGTCTTTTACGGAAAAAATCCATGAATTCCTGTCTCTCAGATCGTGCGTTGGAACAGAAAATTTCCGCGCTTTTAATTTTGGGGTAAGAATTTCCCTGTGTGGCTTTTGTTACTGGAGGGGCCCGTGAGTGACATCCTGAATTCCTGGCTGTCCTGAGGTCGCTGCTTGAAGTGATTTGTCGCCCGCTCCGAGTGACGGCAAAAGTCCCGAGTCGGTTGGTATTTTATGGGCTCTTGAGGCAGTGTTGGAAGTATTACAGCCTCTTCCTAATGTTTATGACACTCCAGATGTTCATCTATATTCCTTAGGGTTTCCTTGCTTCTCAGGTTACGCTCATATAGTTCCCTCGAGCTACCATGGCCTCGTGATCGTCTTTTGCGAGCTTCATGATCGTGTCACATTCTTCCGCTCCACTTGGCCGTCGTATTTCATGCCCTAGACTCGCGGTCTATTGGTAGGCTACGTTGCTGAGCGACTTCGCTTCCGCTCATCCTAAAAAATTTCATCGAAGAGAAGTCTTAGGCCGATGGTTGAAAGACTTCGCCTGGTGACGTGTTAAAGCCCCTGCTGAAGCCTGGCTTTGTGTTCCTAAAGAGACGCTAGAAGTCGATATTTAGCGCCGATTTCGTGTCCATAAAGAAATGTTTGAAGTCGTTTTGGCTGCCAAACGCCAATATCAAGGCTGACCGTCCTTAGGGAGGAATTTTGATTTTAATTTTGTGAGCCGGTCTTACATGGGTGAGGGAGTGTGTGAAGGCCCTGCTCATCTCACAAAAGGTGTATCAGTGCTGTCCTGCCGGTCGTCTTTGTCGTATGCTCGACTCTCTGTATGTTGTGAATAACAATGTTCATTCAAACGCAAGTCTACCTTGAGAATTTCGGTAGGACTCGTACCTTGAAAGAGTTGTAATCGGCCCGAATCCCCGTTCTACATTATCTTGACGATTCTAATTTATTTAGCTATTTCTAAAATTAGAATTGAATTTTCGATTATTACTTAGTTTAAAGCTTTCTACCCACATAAAATGTAATACAAAGAGCGAAGGGAAGGGAACAATTAAAATGGACTAGCGAAAACGTGGAATCTATGCACAGGTGTGTTCCCACACACGATTCCATGCGCAAAGAGACAGCAATTTAAGAAGAAAGAGGAGAAAATCTAACAATCGGAGATCTGAAAATGGAAAGAAACACAGTGCGAAGAATGGAACTCCTGAAGACCTTGATAAAGCTGAGGTAAACTAAGAGTCCCTTGAGACGACAGTCCCAATATAGCATAACATAGACATATATAACTAGCCCAACCCTATTGCATATGGCCTATCATATGCTCCCCTAAGGGATCTAAAAGCAAGATGAAGTACATCTATGCATCTTCCTATCTTTCGTTTCATATTATGTCAGTTATACCTGTAGCTTCCTTATGAAAGACTTGAACAATTCTACAGCCTTAGCTTTACCTTCTGTGTGTAATTAATATGAATTGTAACGAAATAGAATTGCATCGAGTTGACTACATACTGATGGTCGCGGTGTTGTGGGCTGTGGTTCTCTCATTCTCTTCCTAGCATCTTGCTTCCCTCGCTGGTGCCGGGGGCGGTGTTTCAGGAACCTCTAGGAATTTGCACATCTACTTCCTCCTCGGGTTTTGCTCTATGCATTTTTTCTTATTATTGTTAACCCATTGCATAATTATTTTAACACATTTTCTGCGACGGTGCTATTTTTCTTTGGGTTAAATGACTCACGGGTGGGTCACATCTCTGAAAACGATTTATTTTAATTTGGATGTTGTTCGACTGTGCGTCGGTGTTGCTAATCTATTAATCTATCTAGTATTATACTGAAACTCTGGTCGTCTTGCTTGTTTGTTTGCTTGAAACCGTGCACACGTTTGTCTGTGGGATCTGAGATATTCGAAATTTATACTCTTCATTTAATCTTGTATTGTGANATGGTTTGCCTATAAGAGTTGAGTTTTCTGTAGTCTCGACTACAGAATTTTTTTTAGTAATTAGCAATTAATGTTCTAATTTTTATTTGACCCAACGGGTCACAGGTTGTCTAGTGGTGTGGTAAGAGTGAGGACGTAAAACGACCTCGAAACACTTCATTATTGTAACGAAAGAGCTGCGTCGGTGCATGCGGTAGCCTAGCTACGTCGTGAACTAGAAACCCGAGCTCTGGCATTTTGACATTAATGTTGAAAGTTGCGAACCCGCAAGGCCGAGCGAGCAATTTAAGACCTCGCCTCCGGAATTAAAATTTTGACCTTTGTTCGCGGACCATTGCGAAAATATTTTTCTGTCGCGACATATATTTTCAAAGTGGCATATTTGCCTCTGGCGAGGAATAAAGGCATTCTTGTAATAGTGAGTGAATATTTGGTGAAGGTTTTCAGTTGAATTCTGGGAAGATTACCTGCCAGATTTGAGCTTCTTGTTGATATAATATACCAGAATTTTATATTTTGGAAGCTCCGCGGTGTTCTTTACTCCTGGATTGTTCTAAGAATACAGACGCCGTTTCTTGGAAAGGACGGCATCAAGCCAGCGTTTTATATTGTGTTCCTTCTTTATGTACATTTTTGTTTGTTCACTATATACAGTGGGTCAAATAAGTATTCGTAACGTTCGAGAA
>VOMN01084876.1:0-13060 GCA_014899125.1 Orchestia grillus
GTCGCACTTCAACTGGAATACAGGATTCCGGGACTCCAGTTGGGCGACTGCGCTGAGATGTTCGTCCTCGGTTGGGAGGGATTGAGGCCTAATATATTCTTTGTTCGTAGTAAGATTTGCATTGAAAGGGCCCATAAACCCGCAGCAATTACTATGAGCAGTTAACTGCAGACATGGTAGTTTCCTGTGAGCTGCAAGCTTCCTCTCTCTCATTCATTAGGCACAAGAGGGTGGGCTTCATTGGGGTCGGGGCTGAAATTACACCCTGCTCGGTGGTCGGCCTTTAGGAATGAGCGCCTTTAATTTGTGTGTACGGTCGAGTCGGTTACCTTCATGGAAAGTTTCTCTTTCAAAACTGTGCATTTTTGGTCGTAGCTTCCATTTTTGATAATTCGTTCGTTATAGTATCTCGTGTCAGTGTAGTTCTCAATTAAACTTTTAGAAAAAGTGATCTTCAGTGAATTATATGCTGTATTCGCCGTTTTTTACTAAGAATTCATGTTTTGCACCTGTAAGACACCATACATTAGTGATATCCAGCGATGTTCGTCAGCGAAATGTATTCCTATGAAGCCATGATGGATTTAATACTGCAGTTGAGCGGCGGTTCATGAATTAGCGTATACTATTGATACTGTAATTTTGTCGTTCCAGAGAGAGAAAAAGGCAAGACCGTGGAGGTGGGCCGCGCGTACTTCGAGACAGAGCAGAAGCACTTCACAATTCTGGACGCACCTGGTCACAAGAGCTTTGTGCCCAACATGATTGGTGGCGCCAGTCAGGCCGATCTAGCAGTGTTGGTCAGTGTGAACTTTTCCCTCGTGTTGCGTCGCGGATGATCAATACTGGCCAGTGTAAGCTTTGGTGAGGAGTTNGTGTAAGCTTTTGTGAGGAGTAGGGATCGAGCAGTGCTGGTTAGTGTGAATCTTTCCCTCGTGTTGCGCCGCCGATGATCAATACTGGCCAGTGTAAGCTTTGGTGAGAACTTGGGATCGAGCATATTTTTGATATTAATAATACTTCTTCACGAGATAAGGGGTACTTCTCCAGGATATTCATGATACAGCTCCTCAGTATTCCATTTATTACATTAAACTTCCCTTTCTTCAACATACGAAAGGAAAAGTTTAATCTTAGATTCTTTTACAAGACCCAAACCCGATAGGGTGATTAATTCCTTGAGCCTGAATCGTGATCCATCATTAGAGAGCTCCATGCTCCAAATCGAGCGATGTTGCGGTGTTTGGTGTCAATTTCGTTAATTTCTCGTTCGTCCTCAGGTCATATCAGCAAGAAAGGGCGAGTTCGAGACCGGGTTTGAGCGCGGCGGACAGACGAGAGAACACGCAATGCTCGCCAAGACGGCCGGCGTGAAACACCTGATTGTGCTCATCAATAAAATGGACGACCCCACCGTCCAGTGGTCTGAAGAGAGATACAACGAGTGCAAGGATAAGCTCGTGCCTTATTTGAAGAGGGTGAGTCTCGCTTCTCGGTGGCTGGAATTACTCCGTCGCCTTTTGTTGTACACGTGGGACAAATGACGGACAGAAACAGTTGATGCAGTGTGGAATTGAGGTCGCTGCAGGTTTAAATAATCTAATCTTAGTGCTTGACCGCGTGTTTGCTGTAGTGTGTGTATGAGGGGCGGGGGCAAAGGATAACTTGAACCGGGACTGGTAAGTAAAGGGAATAGGGCTCGATCCCGTTCGCTTGTTTGGAGTAGTGTGAAGACGTAATGAAAACTTGGAGAACTGGGGACTGAGGACTTTTGATGTTCATAGCATTGCTAGCCACTCGACCTGTAGTTATGATTGAAATGCTCCTGAATTGTACGCTTTTACGGGGATTTTGAGCTTTGGTATTGTCTGTTATCGCGCATATGTCGTTAATAGTTGGTATAGTTAATAGTTAAACACTATTCCTGTGCGTCTTTTCGAAAATGGTACTAAGCTCTCTCTAGTTTTATCAATTTTCAACAGTGCCGGTTTTGTTTCCTTCGCTTTAAGATATTTTGTTGAGAGTGAGCCTAGGCTCGAAATGTTCAAATTACGCATGTTTTAAGATTACTCCTCTCTATCACCTTCGTTACAAACTCGTGTCACCAAAAAGAATATTCATAGTATTGCATGTCGTGTCATGTACGTGTGAATGAGTAATTAAAAATTTAACTTCCATAGCGTGAACTTGAATTACCAAAGTGCGGTATGAGTGTCTTGTTCAAACTTCACCTCGACCCTTTACAAGCTTAAGTATTTCGGTGATAAAACTGCATTTAGCCTTGTACGAAAAGCTATCTGCAACCTTTTGTATTTATGTAAGTGTACATGCGGTAAGGCTCCATTTGGCTTTTTACAAACGACTAGCAGCATCTTTTAAAACATCCATTTTGGAAAAAACAGCCTGTAAAGGGTAAATACAATTTCCTTCCGTTATATGAAATCGTTGAATATTTTTTCTAAATTGCAGTCGGTGGAGCCACTGTTGAACGGTAGCACTGTTGGACTTGCAGCAACGATCGACCAATTCATTCGACGCTGCTTGCTCGCGATTGACTTCGATCCTTTTTACCACTATTTTTGCGTCATTTCTGATTAGGGTGTTTGTTTGTGCAGGTTGGCTTCAACCCTAATCGCGACGTTATGTTCATGCCGTGCTCTGGTCTGACGGGCTGTAACCTGCGCGACCCGCTGGAGCCTTCTTTGTGTTCCTGGTACTCAGGACCGGCCTTCATCCCCTACATCAACGACTTGCCTCCTCTCAATAGAAACATCAGCGGTCAGTGGGCCCTCCGTTAAACCCTTAACGCCGTACCAATTTAACCCTTCACGCCCTCCTCGTCGCTCTGGTTGTTGCATTCACGCGTTAATCAACTGGTTTGTTATTATTACGTTTTGAAGGCAAAAATCATGTTACAACTTCTCATGCGTACTGAAAATTAGTCCTGAAAATAAGACAACATTCAAGCTTGCAAAGCCAACGAGTAATGGGATATGCTAAAATTCAAAATGGAATATAACATTTTAGGTAGAGTTATTTTAAGCACACAAAGTTCAATGAATTGTGCGGTGGTCTGGATAGTGCGTCGTAGCTGGTACACAAGTTGTTTGACTTTTTCTTGGCTTGTTATTGGCGGCTGGAATCGGTGCATAAACATTGTACTGATAATTACCGAACTAACATGCGTGCTTTCGTGCAGGTCCGTTCATGATGCCCATTTCTGACCGCTACAACGACCGAGGGACTATCGTGCTCGGCAAAGTTGAATCTGGTAGCTGCAAGAAAAATGACTCGCTGATTCTCATGCCTAACAAGGTAAGTTTCTCGCTCAAAATTTTATGTGTTTGAAATTGTCGCTTACTCAAATTCAGGGAGAATAAAAAAGGGAGTAGGAGTAGGGTTAAGTTTGTCTGTCGTATGCTGTAGAGGCTGGCCTCTCCAAGAGGGGGTTACTTTTGGGTTACCCGAGCTATAGGTACGACTTCGGGACTTCTATTTTTCTTGCCGACTTTACTTCCTTCAATTTTCACCCTTTCATCATCTCTTCATCGTCTTTTCTTCCTCCTCTTTCCTTTTCTTGCTTTTTCGATGCACAGGGGACCCGATGTAGGAACACACCTATATAGATTCCCCGTTCTCTATAGTCCATTCCTTTGATTATTTTTCTTCGCTCGTTTTGGATCACATTTCTCGTGAATAGGGAGCTTTAAACTTACTGATAATCTAATTTAATCGACGCTTAGCCCTAGTGTATATGCCTAAATTAATTGTAAAGTAGTCATCAGGCGGCGAGGGGGTGTTGCGAATGAAACGCACTGGTTTTATCTGTGCTTAAGTTACTTCCGATTCTCGTTTGGCCTTAGTATGTGTGGCTAAATGGGCTTCAGATTGCAGGGGTGTGATCCGAATGTCCCTCTGTTTTTCTTTTTTTAGTGTAAGCTATACTCTTCAATGGCTCATCGCTCTACATTTTTATTTTTTTTTTTACTTTTTGCTTCATATTAGACAGTTCTCTTACGCGTTTAAAATACGTTCCAGTTTCAAGGCGACTCTTTTAACTTCTCATTGCTTACAGTATTCAGCCATTCAATTATTACCCACTCCTCAACTTAGATTGCGTGGATCAGCTAATTGTTCTTCCCAGATATTAAGTTCGTATTGATGTCTGCATATTATTGCAGTCTCCGGTGACCCTGGACGTGCTATGGAGAGACGACGATGAAGTGAACTCCGTCACGTGTGGGGAGAACGTCAAGGCCAAGTTGAGGGGGGTCGAGGAGACCGATATCGCCCCAGGCTTTGTGTTGTGTGACCCCCTCAGTCCGTGCAAGACGGGCAGGATCTTTGATGGACAGGTGAGAGTGGGATAACAGTGTTGCCTTCACGTTGAGACAAGCGGATTTTTGGTGGACTGATGAGATGTGATGTTGTTTGACAGAATAGCCTTCGCGTTGAGACTAGCGGTTGCCCATGCTCAACTTAGATCAGCGTTTTCTAAAGTACTTGATCCCTTTCAGTACTACCAAACTTGCAATGACTCCCACATTTATAAGTCTTCTAAAATGCACTATTTTTGAATGGCTCAAATATATTTTAAGTATTAATCACAGCAGAGAGAGCAATAATGTAAATACAGTTGGGCCCTTCTTGACCTCCAGGAAAGGCCTAATGACCCCTTGGGGTCATTAGCCGTTCTTCAGGAACCAATGGCTTAGAGCCTTAGATGTATTATGGATATCCACTGTGGCATTCGCGTTGCGACTAGTAGTGGTCTTTGATGCACAGTTTGGATGTACGATAGAGAGTGCAGCCTCGAGACTAGCGGTCTTAGGTGGACATGAGCATGCTGTTAGAGTTTTAATAGGTATACCGATCTTGTTGAGAGGGAAAACAATTTTTTATATTTTCCATCGAGTAGATTCCTCTTGAAATTTACCCCTCAGGGGGCATAGGATAGGCCATGGGCAATAGGGTAAGGTTAGTTAGGTTTGTCTATTCTATGGTATGGGGAATAACGCCCTCAAGGGGCCATTATTAGGTTACCTCAGCTATACCAGGCCTTCGGGATTTCTATCTTTCGTGCCCATCTTGCTTCCTTCCGTTTTAATGCCTTCGCTGATTACTTAATTATCTTAATCTTCCTTTTCCTTCTTAAGTTGCTGTTTCTACGCGCAGGAGAACTTGAGTGGGAACACACCTTGTTCATAAATTCCTCGTTCTCCTAAGTCAAAACTAACTACTCTTCCGTGCGAGATAGTCGGAATTGATGGAGCGCTTCTATCCTTATTACTGCTACTTCTCTTGTATCTTAGGTTTTGAAAGGAACATTTTCAATCACAGTTGTTGGGCTATTTTTAATGTGTTTAGTCAGGATTTCTTTAAAACGATTATAAAACTGATGTCGAGTTGAGGTTTATGCTCTTTGATTCGTATGTTAGATTTCAAACGGAGCTTTCCGTTCCAATCTGCTGTTCACGGCGTGTTGAACTTGATTTACTCATCAGGAGTTCATGGCTGTAACAAGTGCCTTCTTACGTGGAGTGTTGTGAGAAGTGCAAGCCCTAAAATAGACAGCTTCGCTTGCAAGCTGGTCAATGACCTGGTTTTATTACGTTACGAGCTGTGTATTTGATTCAAACCTGAAGTTTTTGGGAGTTGCTTCGTGTTCCGAGTAACACCAGTTGACTATAATTAATTTATCATCAATATGAACATGCGATTGAAGCTCACGCTAGGGGAAATTAGTTTACCTATGGTTACGGCCGTGGTATTGTGTTGCAGATCGTGTTGAAGGACCGGATTTGTGCTGGTCAATCTGTAGTTATAAAAGGTTTTGCGAAGTACCTCTTTTCTGTGCTGGTACCGCGTCTCGCTGCTGAGATCGACTACGGTGGAAAATTGGTGAACTAATAATTGTAATTTCACTTTTCAGGTTGTGATATTAGAGCACAAGAGCATCATCTGCGCCGGCTATTCAGCGGTGTGCCACATCCATTCGGTGGCCGAGGAAGTTACTGTCAAGATGCTCATTTGCACAGTCGATAAGAAAACTAACAAACCTCAAAAAGTGGGACCTAGATTCGTTAAGCAAGACCAGGTACGGAGTTGACCTAGCTTCTAAACCGTGTTAGGACGACTGTTGAAAATTCTTTACGCTTCAGTTCATACATTTCAGGAATAAATTCTATTTATATTTTTTACAATCGGTATGCACGGAAGTGCATGAAATGTCATATTTCTGAAATGAACTGCTGGTGTCATATTTCGTTCATTTAAGAAATAAGTTGATCTATAAGGGTAGTAATGGTAATTTGCTAGCAGTATGTAGTCACTATCGCAAGCAAACGAAGACAAGGCTATTTTTGTTTTTATTGTCATGGCTTGCGGAAGTTACATACTGTTTTGGACTTATTGATTGCATTTGTACGCGAACTAAAGCATGCATCTAAAAAAAAAAATGTTCTCAAACTCAAACTTTTCTCCCAATTGTTTGTAGTTCCCTACCGCTAAGCGTGCTTGCCTTTATTTTCTCAGATCGCCATCATGAGGTTCGAGACGAGCGGGGTTATCTGCATGGAATCTTTCAAGGATCACCCACAGTTAGGCAGATTTACGCTCAGAGACGAAGGTGAGTCATTCCTCTCTTGTACGAGTGGGAACAGCGTCTGTTATCTAGTTTATGTGGGCAATTTTAGATTACTCGGTGGGACGCAGTTCTGCTTATGACGAGCTTGTGTCGACTTTCTTTACTTATGTTTCATTTTCGTCCACTTATAGTTGGAGTAATTTCTATCAAACATTAAAAAATGTTTTATCAACTGCTAAAAACATTTCAGAATTTAGGATCATGAAAGAATAAATTTTTATGCCATTTATTTCTATTGTGTTTCAGTGTTGCGCAGTATCTGGAAAGCCATCCTCCATTTATAGAATAAGGCCGCATTAAGCATTTCGCTGACTAATTAGCATCATCATCCCTCTTGCACTTCGTTACACGTTGTGTGTTTGCTTTATAAGCTTCAAATACCTATCCCTATACTTATACTTCTCTTTATTGTGCAGGCAAGACCATAGCTATTGGGAAAGTGCTGAAGGTCGTGGATTAAGAAGTTTGCTCGTTGCCTGCTGCAGTCAACCCTCGTCACCAAACTACTCCATTATGCCTTTTTAAACTATAAATAATATTGCTGCTGATGATAATACACTACTATTGTAACCGTATTGTTATTACGTATTAGTGCAGCACGGACCTATCGCACCGTGTGTTTACTGTAAAACTTCCGTAGTTGCCCCTCTTCTTTCGAGGGCCGCGATTCGTGCTTTGTTCAAGGTATCATTCGTGCAATTGGTTTTTGGGTTTTGTTTGTCAGCATATTTGAGATGAAAAGGCATTCCTATATACTCCAAGTTCAGTATCGTTTTTTCAAGGTATCCTGAGCTCCGTTTTTATAGAAGTTCGTTAGTTCAAGGACGAACATTTTGACTTCTCATATCATCCACATTTTCTCTTATGCTCTTGTTGCTTTTCTACTTGTATCTTTCAGTACGTTTTGTTTACTTGAATGGTGAGCTAATTTGCGAATACAGGGGTTGAATGAAAGTATCGTATTTTTATTTGTCTCCTGGGAACTAATAGTGTTCCAACGAAAGTGTTCCTGGGAACTCCAGCGCCTTCGTCCAATGTGCACATATGGCGATGAAAGCCATAGCTTTTTTCATAAGTTGTTGCGTTGTACCCAGTTACGGACGGTCGGTCTGACTAACGTTAGAGAATAAAGCTTGTTTGACGTTGAGCATTGAATTAGCTGACAAAAAATTTGAACGAAAGAAAGGAAAAAAAAGAAAAATCGTTTATTCCGAAATCAGTCACATACAAGGTATGGGTCACATTGGGTTTTTAAGTCGGCAAGACTACAATTTTAATAATAGGTGTGGATGTCACGTTGAGACTCGAGGAGCAAGTCTTGGTTCACTTACCTATCGTGGAGCACGAATTGGTGATAAGCACCGTGGATTAAATATTAGCCAAAAACCACCGTATGATTCTTTGTATATTCCTGATAAAATTCAGAGAATTACAGTAGACAGGCTGTGAAATGAGAACAAATAATTGAACTTATTAAGAATTATTCAGAATGTAGCATCGATAACTCGAACTTGAGGAGTTGTGATACAATAAAACTTCAACGAATTAGTGAAGACACTAACTGAGAACATGAAGTTAAACGTGTGACTAAAGACCTATATAAATGAAAGGTTTGTTTTGAAGTAAAGTTATGGTACATTGAAGTAGCAATAGTTTTGCATCTCTTTATCCTTGTGAAATATTACGAAACGTTGCTACGGTATAGTACGGATACTATTACTACAGATGACATACAGAATTGAAGCGTAAATGGTCGTGCCTGTGTAAGTAAGAGCCTCGGTAAATTTTAACTCAACGAGACATCGATAATTCAAAATGGAGGTGTAGTATAACAGGAATTTTACGGGTCTACCTTTACTAGTCTTTGCATGACATTAACCAACATTGCCGCTAGAGCTTCACTATCATAGTGTGTAGGCCAGATAAAGTGAGAGGTGCCTACCTGGAAATAAACAATTCATGATACAAAGGTTCGAGAATTGGTATAATCTTCTGTTTATTACTATTATGCAAACATCGAAGAGTTAATGACACTGAAATCAACGTCTCGTTTATTTTTCAAATCCAATGTGACTGGAAAGTGAACTGTAAATGATGACTGATATTGCGTATGTATTTGAATCGGAGGATAAAGGATGGTATTTTAGGTACTTGCGACAGTAAGTATATTTGATGATGCTGCATCAGACGATAGACCAAAATTTGTCGAAAATGGGTTCTTTATGATTTAATGCAGTGCTCCCTTGAGGGAAACTGAGAAGAGTAAAGCTTACATTTCTAACAGAGCCGAGCTCCAGTGTGGTTTGAGTGGGGTGCTCTAACTCGTTCCACGCGATTCTGATGAATAGTGGTCGACCGAGCGTGAGTTGTACACACGTCACCGCTTGTGAGAGTTTGATCTTGCTTCGTTAGGCTGAAGTTTCGCCGCAATTGACCTGGTTGCCGTGGCATTCGGGCTTGTCATAATGAGAGAAAAAGAAATGACGCTCTTACAGAGTCAAGTTGCACAAACTCTGATTTTAAGGGGGTACCCTGGCAGGAAATGTATCACAGATTGTAACATGTAATAGTAGTAGTATTAATGTCATCGGTCCAGTAACTCGACTGTCGCTCACCAAAAGAGAAGGGACCATTTAGTATGAACTTTGGAGAACGGTGAATCTACCCACAAGGTGTGTTCCCAGACAGGATCTCTTGTGCATAAAACAGCAAATTCAAAAGGAAGAAGCCTTCTTTCAATTATCAGCATGGGTTTGTGCCTGGTAGGTCCTGCACAACTTATTTTCCGGTGTGGAGGGCTGGACACGTGATCATGACGTTGTGTTGCCGGTGGAGGCCGTTTATTTAGACTTAGCTAAGGCTTTCGACTCTGTCACCTGTACAAATGAAAGTCATCCCACTATATAACAATAGCCCAGTGTTGCTAGCTTGCTTGGTCCGTCCGTCTCTTTGTTACGCTCTTAAGGTTTTAGATAGAAGAAAATTCCTGGGTCCGTGTTTCTAACTAATCAGCGAGACTGTCCGTAGCGGTGATACGACAAATCAAAATGTTTCACGTCAGAGTTACCGTAAGTAAAAGAGCATCTTAAATTAGTATCATTTGTCCCGCCATTTTTGGCGGGGTGCATCTACTGGTTAGGAATAACAGACCTCTTATTAAGCAGAATTAAAGGCTTTCCGTCGGACGGAGTAAGAGAGTTGGTTTTAACGGAGTCGCCTCGTACAGAAAAGACGTTAGGAGTGAAGTACCTCAGGTTAGCGTGCTGCGCTTGTGCTCTTCGTAGCATTTTTTAAATGAGCTGCCTAGTGTAGTTGAAAGTAAGTGCACTATGTATGCCGACGACACCGAGATGTATGGACACGCGATAAAGGTGAGGAGTGCGACGGAATCGGGAAAGATGTAGATAATTTGTTTGACGATTGACAATTTGATGGATGACAGCTTCACTCCAATGCTGGGAAGTACCGCTCCTGCACTTTGAGAAAGAAAATCGGCATCACCAGTATACCATGTGTAAAGATACGAGTGCAGAGTTGATCTGCAGCAATTAGACATTGACAGGGACCTTGATGTGAACGTTGATAGTAATTTGCATCTCTCAAGCATATTGAGATGGAAGAAAACACTGCAAATAGACTAATTGGGGTTACCAGAAGGTCATATTTATACTTGGATTCTGAGTCCATGAAATTGCCATGCACTAACCTAGAGAGACAACTTATTGAATTCTGGGATACAGCGTATGTTCTTTTCCTGGAGCGATATAGGCGGTGGCTGGAAAGCGTGCAGCGGATGGTAATAAGGATGGTACTGTACCTCAAGGACCTTTCAAATGAAGAGAGACTTGAGAAACTAAAACTTCCAAGCCTCGTGTACACGCATGTGACGTACGATCAAGTCGAGGGCTTAAATGTGCATACATTGGCTCGTATGTATAAACTGAAGAACTATCCCTTTACAGTGGAGAATAGGGTGAATACCAGGGGTCATGAATTCAGTACCAGTAGCAAATGTTGAGAAGCCACACCAGGGAAAGGCAAATATTTTTCTCTCGAAGAACTGATGAAATGGAACCAGCTGCAGCGGGATGTTGCCGAAGTATTAAGTGTTGGCACTTTCAAGAATAGACCAGACAATCATATGTGGATTCCGGTATATTCAGTTGCATTGCATTCGGTATTTCAGACAGCAATTAAACTACTCCAACTTGCCATTAGAAAGACAATAATCTAAATGATCAATGTTTAAAATTTGCGTATTGTAGATGGCGTCCCCTCCACGTACGCATTCTTGGCCAAGAACACTGGATGAATTGAAACGAAAAATTCAAGACATTCGTGGTATCGCAGCTGAAATGTTGTAGCATTTAATGAGGCACCTCCAGAAGAGAGCGGGAGAATGCTCGCGTAGTCTGAAATATAAATATAAATTTCCTTTGGTTGGATGACTCCATTTATTCTGTTCGGTTGAACGAACTTAATTCCCTAAGGTTAATTAATGTAAGGTACCTGTAAATTCTCTTCGGCTCGAGACGCGTATTGACAAACTCTGTTTGTTTGAAGGAAAGTGTTGTTTAATTCTCTTTAGTTGTACGAAGGTGTAACTAATTCTCTTTTGTTGAAGAGAATTGTTTATAAATTCCATATAATTAAAGCGAATTGTTAATTGATTTCTTTTAGCTGAAGCAAAGTTTAATTAGTTTATTTTGGTTGAAGGAAAGTGTTAATTAATTTCCATTGATTGTCATTTACAGCGTGTAAAAATTAAAAAAGTAAAAAATTCAAGCGTGTAAAGCTGTTTAGTGCCAAGAAAAGAAACTTTATTCTAATCATGGTGCCTGACATTTAGGAATTGAACCTTTATTCATACTTACCGGGAGGACACCTGAGTGCTGCGGGGAATGTGGGGCTTGTTCTCTTTTCCCCAAGGGACTCGCTCCCCTCTCACGTGACAATCTTCCCGAATCGAACGCGGGACCTCCTCAGCAGAGGGTAAGCGCGCTACCACGGCGCCACAGAGCCCCCTCAAAACTCAGATGGGGAGTAACGTGAGTTTAGTGCTGCTTTTGAAAATTGGCTTAAAATAACTTTCGTTTGAGAAGTAGGAGTCGCATCGCACGTGTCAGAAGGAGGTGCGCAGTAAAGTCACGTTGTGTGACTCGTGGAGAAAAATGATTTAGTGAGCTAAGAGTGCAGTTCATTAGAGTCACGGTTGCTGTTATGTTGAATTCACAAAAATGAAGCTCATTGAATGTTCATTTTTGGTTCGTGATTCTGCTTTCTATTCGGCTTACACTAGAAAACAGTCTTCCTCCTTGAAGAACGCTAGATCGGTCCCTACAAACGACCGCACAGAGCAGTATAACTAGCGAGCATCAAATAGCACTGAAAACATTTGTGTTATAAGAAACTACTAGGGTGTGTTATAGGACGCAAATTAGAATAAAGAGCGGTTGTTTGCTGGAACCAATCTAGCGCTTTAAGCGGGGAACTACCGCGCAGTCAAAAATTGCGCTCTGCTTTGGCGCCGACCGCGGGTAACCACCTCCGTGTTCCTCAGGTCTAAGGCCCTGAACTGCGTAGCGGCGGCGTAGAAATGTCCAATTCGGGGCAGGCATCATTTGTGCAGCCTCTGCATGCGTACCCAAGGCCCAGACGTACGGGCCTGGCGGCGCTGCCCTGCGCAGCCTCTGTGCCGTGCGGTCCTGTATTTATACGACGGAGGTTGAACGTACTTTACTCGCCGTGAATATGCGGAGTCCTGCGCAGCCTCAAGAATCGCTCGAAATGCCCTTGGCTTACGGCGGCGATCTGCCGCGCTGCGGGCGTTACTGCCGTGATCTGCCGTGTTGCGGGCGTTACTGCCGTGATCTGCCGTGTTGCGGGCGAAATTTTTACTGGGTGCCTGCAAAAATATCAGCGCGTCGAATCTGCGTTGAACAGGAAATAAATACAAAAATTATGCTTGTCTTGCGCTTATATGTTGGTGAAGTGAACTGTTGCAATCGAGAGCAATGAGTCATGCATTACTAAAAGTCTCACAGTTTCTATTAATATATTTTAAAATTAACAATAATGTTTAGAACTATGAATTAAAGCGTTGCAAATTATGTATTGGGAGTGCAACTTAAGACACGGGGCACCCAGACACACACGGTAGCAAGCATCGCTTTTTAAAAACGTCTGAAAACGGGTTCAAGTTTGGCGACTTTGAAGCCCAAGCGCCTCAGCAACCAATGTTCTTATGGAGTTCTATTTTTTAAAATGACTTACTGTAGACACAGGAAGGTTTGGGGATGGCAGTGTCATACGTAACTCGTTTTCGTTATGTGTGACGCCCCGTACCATATGATTCTAGGAGCCTCATGTACAGTACCCACGTACTGGACCCACGTACTGGACCCACGTACTGGA
>VOMN01084878.1:0-10114 GCA_014899125.1 Orchestia grillus
AACCAAGGGGATGTTTTCAAATATTAACCTTCAGTGTTCATTTAGTGCAGTCTTTTAGTGTTGAGTGTGGCGTCTTACTGTCTAGTGTTTTTTATTTAGTGTAGTATTTTAGTGTTGAGTGTAGCGTTTTACTGTTTAGTGTAGTAGTGTTTTAGTGTTAGGTGTTGAGTGTGGTGTTTTAGTGTTAGGTGTTGAGTGTAGTGTTTTAGTGTATAGTGTAGAGTTTAGTGTTTTAGTGTTTAGTGTAGAGCTTAGTGTTTTAGTGTTTAGTGTAGAGTTTAGTGTTTTAGTGTTTAGTGTAGAGTTTAGTGCTTTAGTGTTTAGTGTAGAGTTTAGTGTTTTAGTGTCCACTGACGCTGGCACCAACGGGCCTCTTTGCACCGGACACCGTTGGGGTGCCTGCCAGTGTTCCGTTGAGGCGCTCAGCTCAGTGTTGTAGCTCAGGCGCGTTGCCACCTATTCTGGCTGGCATTATACATTTGGACAGGCAAGTGCTGCCAGTATTTCCTAACAGGGCCTTGCCACCGAGAGGTCCGGCGTCATCGTGTTCATAAGTCCTGCCTCCCCAATGTGAGGCCAGGGCGCTGGTTTCACAATTTTGCTGATTGCACAATTGTTTCCAGCTATTTTCACGATTTTTCTCATTTGATTTCACAATTTCTTCCACTTTCTTTCAGTAATTTTTTCGGCTATTTTCCCAATTTTTTCAGCTGATATCACAATTTTAATGATTTCACAATTTTTAGCACAAGTTACTAAATTTGATTCACGATAGAGCGTCAGAGCTCAGATTCTGTGCCTCGGCATGACGTCATTCATTGATGAATAATTTGCGGCATTTAAATATTTATTTACAACAAGTATTTCCCATTGGACTCAGTGTTGCAGTCGAGGGATGAAGGACAGCGATAATATTAAGTGAGAAATACAACATTACGAATTTTAGGACTGGGTCATGCACGAATTACGAATACAATATTGGGAACACAATACCGGGAATACAATATTGGGAATACAATACTGGGAATACGATACTCGGAATACAATACTGGGAATACAATGTGGGGAGTACAATACTGGGAATACAATACTCGGAATACAATACTGGGGATACAATACTGGGAATACAATACTGGGAATATAATACTGGGAATACAATACTGGGAATACAATACTGGGAATACAATACTGGAAATACAATACTGGTAATACAATACTGGGAATACAATACTGGGAATACAATACCGGAAATACAATACTGGAAATACAATACTGGATATAGAATACTGGGAATACAAAACTGGGAATACAATACTGGAAACACAATACTGGGAATACAATACTGGGAATACAATATTAGGAATACAATACTGGTAACACAATACGGAAAATACAATATTATGAATACAATTCAGGATATGCAATACTGGGAATACAATATTTGGAATACAATACTGGGAATGCAATACTGGGAATACAATATTAGTAATACAATACTGGGAATGCAATACTGAGAATACAGTATTAGGAATACAATACTGGGAATGCAATACTGGGAATACAGTATTAGGAATACAGTACTGGGAATACAATACTGGGAATACAATATTAGTAATTTTAATTGACTGGTTCACCGAGCCATCCGAAGTGATGCGGACTGGTTTTCTTCTTGGAGCACGAACAGCAGTGTGGCGAACAGGAATTATATAAAATGTTAGTGATAAAAAACAGGCATATTAGAACCAGCGTGGCCCAGTATAGCACGAAAATTTTCAATCACTTAACTTTTCCAGTTTTATAGAACATGATTGCTAGAAGGTCATTCGCATAAGGCGTAATAATTTCAGGAAAAGATATCCCCCAGGTGCTGAAATGAATAATGTAAACAGCGAAATCCCTGAAGACACGGGATTGGAACATTTCAAAATGTTAAACAAGGGAGAGACAGTAAACTAGTTCTGCGGAAACTTGTTTTTATCAAATAATTCGTTCGAATCGTCTAACGGAAGCCGAAAGAGCGCCTGCTGAAGCAACGTTTTCTATTGGAAAGTATTTCCATTCAAGTATTCAAGTATTTCCGTTAAATTAATCATTTCGAAAGATGGTCGCCAAAAGCCAAATCGTACGAAAACCAGAGCGTACGGCGACCAAATTGAAGGAAAACCATGGAGTGAGAAAAATCTATCGTACAAAAACCAAGGTGAACGAAAACATTCATTTGAGACCTGGGGCACACGGAAATGAAGTCGTACGGTAACCAGGGTTCGCGAAAACCGATTTGTACGAAAACTCGCACATACCAAAATCAAATTGTGCGAAAACTAGTGAGTGCCGACGAAAACTGATTTGTACGAAAACTAGTGTAGGCAAAATAAATCGCACAAAACTAAGGTGTACTAAAACACAATAAATCGAAAGCTATGAGGCAAGAAAATGCAGTCATCTTTATCGTGCGAAAATTATATGATGACACAAACTTTGTGGAGCTTACAGTGTCAGATGACTGGCTGCACGCACATGGTGCATCTGTACATGAAGTTTGTGCACATGAAGCATGTGTACATGAAGCATGTGTACATGAAGCATGTGTTCATGAAGCATGTGTTCATGAAGCATGTGTACATGAAGCGTGTGTTCATGAAGCATGTGTTCATGAAGCATGTGTACATGAAGCATGTGTACATGAAGCACAACTTTAGGCACAGGACAACCCGGAACCGATTCCAGGGCTTGAGATCTTGGCGTTCCCAAAAGAAAGAAAGCAAATGTGGCAGTGAGGTCGTAGACCTGTGTCGCAGGTGTGAGGGAAGTCCCCCTTCTGTGCCCCAATTCCCCAGCAGCGTGAGGCACAAAGCCTGAGTGGGTGAGCGATGGCTGGCCACATAGAGTGTGTTTAGGAGGGACCAAAGAAAGGCTTTTTTATGTCTGAAAGTTTCGACATCTCTGCAAGATCGGCGGCACGGCGGGCCAGGCACGACCGCTTTGTTCGGGGGAGGCCTTGTGCGCTGGGAGGCTGGGCTCCTAGCTGGAGCTAGGACTCCACGGTTGAAGTTCTAGCTGGAACTTTATTTCAAGTTGTGCATTTGACTTCACGTTTCCAGTTGTAGCTTTGACTTCGTGCTTCAAGTTGTACACTGGAACAGAATCATTGCGTTATCATGAATCATTGCCATGAGCTTTGTTGCAAAGTATGCCGATTTGACCCACTTACCACCATTGTGGTTCGATATGACCTACCTACTCCCATTGTGGGTTGATATGACTTACCTGGCCCGGGTGTGGGTTGATATGACCCACCTGCCCCTATTGTGGGTCGATGTGACCCACCTACCCCTATTGTGGATCGATATGACCCACCTGCCCCCATTTTGCCACCACAATGACCCACTGCAGGAGTAGAAGGCGAACCAGAAGCTCATTTTGCGAACAAAATAGAAGAGTAGAAAGCTGACGAACAATATTGATGAAGATTTAGTCGAAAATTGAGAGAACTCATCGAAAGTATCCTTTGGAAAGTATCACTGAAGTAACGGGAACTTGATCTGGTCCAAATTCGACTCTTTTAACTTATGCACAAATACTTTAATTAGCTAAATATAGTACACAGTTCTCAATGCGTTGTCAAGTGTATCTACCAACCAGGGTTGCGTGAGGGTTTGCGCGCGCCAACTTTCATTTTATTTGTTTGCTCTCAAACCCTGATGTTTGAGTTTGTAGAATACCTTAATGCCATTTACCTGGGCGAGGAGAGAGAGAGAGAGAGAGAGAAAGAGAGATAGAGAGATTGTTGATAGCATGCCTAATTTCAAAACAAAGAAGCATTTCTGAATCCCAATTCAGCTCCGTTTCATGGAACAGCTGCATCAGCATTCACACGGAGACACCGTGTAATGTATAATTTCAGTGCCTGCAGCTAAAGGTCTTGTTATGATTATCCCGTATCAAAATTACGTATTGATTGAATATCCAGTACATTTTTTTATCACAGCTTGCTGGAATTTGGTATATTTTAAATTTTTGGATAGTAAAAATATGTATAAAACATGTAAAAGTCTTTATAAATATGTAAAATTGTAGGCTGAGATTTGGCTGACCCTGCCTGAATACCAAACAACATTAAAATAAAGCTTAGAGAAATACGCAAATTTACTTGTTTAAAATATGAAACGGCCGCCGTGGCAATCGTACAGCCCCCACGCGTCCTGCCGTAGTTCGTTCCGTGATTGGATTGTAATAGCGAGTTTTTTTTTTGCTTCATCGGACCGCCGTGACAGAGTGACGCAACAGCAGGACAGGCATTAACAGCAGGACCGGCAATAACAGCAGGATAACAGCAGGACCGGCAATAACAGCAAGATGTGCAATAACAGCAAGACCGGCAATAACAGCTGGACCAGTAATAACAGCAAGACCGGCAATAACAGCAGAACTGGCAATAACAGCAGCACCGACAATAACAGCAGGACCGGTAATAACAGCAAGACCAGCAATAACAGCAGAACTGGCAATAACAGCTGGACCGGCAATAACAGCAGAACCGGCAATAACAGCAGAACCAAGCAGCCTCTCCACGGTTAATGTGACTAACCGCAAGCCCAGAAACATTCAAGAGGTCCGAATGAACCTGTTAAACATCGTTCGAGGCAGTCTACCTGTCGTCCCAAGGAGGCCTATTTGCCTTTCAAAAGCGAGGTGAGGTGGACCTTCTAAGTGACAATAGACATCCTCACATCCTTCGCATTCTTTCGATCGGAAATCTCGAGACCTGCAGGGTGTGGTTGCGTCAACCTTCACCTACAGCGTAGCCGATGTCACCTTCGAGCATCCGTCAACTCGCGTCGTCTTTATATTGATTTTATTTCTCATGTACATTGATTACTGGGGGCATGGGCAGTCGCTTGCTCACGATCTTTCTATTCGTTCATCCATTTTTTTTCATAAAGCCCCTACCTGCAACCAAATCGTTAAAAACGCAATTTTTATTGCTTTAAAAAAATTGAAAAATTAAAAATTAAATTCATCCAATTGTTCTCGATAGACTTTTTGAGTTTGATCGCAGTAGGTGAAGGATGTTTCCGAGAGGCTTTGTGAATTTTATTTGTCGATGCATCGAAGGTTCTAGCGAGAAACATGGGAATTACGAATTGAAAAATCGTGAACAAACAACTGTCTTGGATACGACAATCAATGCATAAAAGAACATTAATTTCAAGTCTACACGAATAAATCGGCACACAATCTCTATACAGTCGGAATATATAGGTCGGACAAGCAGCATATAAATCGAGGATTGTTTTTTCGTGATCCAACGAGGCCCTTCAAGAAAAACTTTCGAGATAATTCGACGCAAATCCGTCGGAACTCGTATGAAGTGGACACAAAAAAACGAAGAAGAGCAAGAAATAAATAGAAAAAGACGAACATTTACGGGCGGGAACGCGTACGAGCTAAGAATGCCTCCGCGCTCTGTACTGACACAAAGAAAGAATAATGCAGCAGAGGTAGAGAAACCTGGCTCCATGAGAGAGACAGAGAGAGAGAAGGAGGGAAGGAGGGAAGGAAGAAGGAGGGAAGGAGGGAATGTTCGTACGGGTGACACAGTCAAATCTAGAGAAATAAGATGCCACATCAGTGAAGACAAAGGAAACACATATCTTACAAGTGTCAAAAATCAACAACACTGTTACAGTTACTAAACGACACTGTTACAGTGACTAAACGGCACTCTTACAGTTATTAAACGGTACTCTACAGTTACTAACCGGCACTGTTACAGTAACAATGATACTGCCAGAGGTATTAAATACCAAAGCATTGTTACAGGTTCAGCTGCTACTGATAGTTGCAGGACTAGTGCGATGGGTGTGGCATTCCTGTACTGAGGAAAATAAAGGAATAGAGGCATAGAGGCACAGAGGAATAAAAGGAATAGAGAAATAGAGGCACAGAGGAATAAAAGGAATGGAGGAATAACGGTCTTCGTGCTGAGAACGGGCTGGCGTTGGAGAGACCCCAGCGTTGAAAGATCCTGTGATAAGCACTTCATAAATAAACCAGTATGTAAACCAGTAAGAAAACCAGAACGCAAACTCGCACGCAAACACTTCGTGCGAACATTCTGCTAGCACTAGTGCTCGAAGTAATGGTCCGTTCAGAAGGACTCAAAGTAACGCCCGTGACAGAAGTAACGCTTCACGGAGTAATGAAGGATCTCAAGGTGACGTCACCGAATGTGCATTTCAGAATTTTGTTGTACTTTTTGAGTGATTTTAAAGATTCGACGTCTAACTGTTTAGGTCAGGTATTCATAATTATTTAGAATTTTGTCCACCCAAGTGTTTATATCAATTATTTCATGAATTTATCAACGGAGAGGTGGCAAAAGTCGACAGGGTACATGCGTGTGTCGAGGTGTCTAGAATTATAAAATATATGTTGCAATTAAAATTACCTGAATGAGTCCTGAAGCTACCCAAATGAGCAGAGAAGTTTTTTCATTACACGTGTACGAGTCCGCGCCTGATAATTTGAAGGCATTTTACTTTCGACGAGTTTTCATATTCATTAATTCTCGAATGTGTTATCTTCTTAATTTTCGAGCATTTTAATTACAAGAATGAATACGTGGAACGTTTTCTCAACTTCATTTTTTCTACTTTAATTCCGTTCCAAAATTGACACGATGTTTTGACATTTTTAGTATTTTCTGCACGTAGATTCCAAGATCTAATGCACTTTTTTCAAAACCCATCAGTAATAGAATATTAATCCATGAATGACGCCACTTCCTTGTGATATATTTCACATTTACACCCCAAAATCCAATACAAATTATTTAAAATTCATCAGAAAAATTTGGCATTTCTAGGACCACCATTTGTGGCCTAAAATTGATGGCTGGATGCGGTTTCGAGGCAGTGTGAAGGCGGCGCCGAGGAGGCCAATTTTGGCTTGTTCTCCATAAACAACGACGGGTGACAGAAGCTGATCAGCTCGCTGTGGCCCAGCATTACATTCAATTTTGGGAGCAATTCAGCTCAATTACTGATCTCATTACCGTAAATACGGTCGATTTGGCAAGCCCATCACTTGAGAAATTACATTTGGACTTGGAGAGGAAGCGTGCGTGCTGACTTGGCACCATTTTGGAAACGAAGGTGGAGAGTCTGAAAGGTTTTTTTTCTGAGACCGTAAAACTTGAATCTGTTTATTTACGAGCGGAACAGCCCTGAAGCACATTTTTTTCTGGGTCCAGTAGTAGACAAACTTGCTCCTCTTTATTTATGAAGGAAAGAACCATGAAGTCATTCATTTTTTCTACGGCCTTTAGTGGACAAACATGCTTCTTTTTATTTACAAATGAAGGAATCATGATGTCATTCATTTTTTATGAAAGTAGTAGACAAACTTGCTTCTCTTTATTTGCGAAGGAAAGAACCAAGAAGTCATTCATTTTTTCTAGGGCCTTTAGTGGATAAACATGCTTCTCTTTGTTTACGAATGACGAAACCAAGAAGCCACTCATTTTTTATAGGACAAGTAGTAGACAAACTTGGTTCTGCTTATTGCTGAATGAAAGAATCATGATGTAATTCATTTTTCATTGGACCAGTACTAGACTAATTTGCTTCTGTTTATTTAGCAAAGAAGAACTCTGCAAAAGGTGTTTTCTGGAAGCTGTAGTAAACAAACTTGAATCTGCTTACCTGCGGGTGAAAAAATCCTGAAAAACTTCGTCTATGTGCTCCAAGGGAATTATTATTACTATCTCTGAGAGTGAATAGAATTGATGGAGTCAATGAAAAGCTCGAAAGAAGCAACGATGCCATTTATTTTTGTAATTGGCTTGATGTAGTTAGGTTTAGTACAGAGAGAAGCCCTTCACACGATCAGACAGTGTCGGAAGACAGTGTCTGAAGACACCCAAATATGGACTTCTAATGCTCCCTTTGCTCTTTACTCTGAAGTCATACGTCGGATGACCTGCTTACAAGTGTCTGAACCCAGACTGTTTAGAATGAGACAAATCATTTGTTTGACATGTCTACAGTCATCCATTTGGCATGTGACAAGTCATCCGTTTGGCATGTGACAAGTCATCCGTTTGGCATGTGACGAAAGCCTCGCTCGTGTGAAAACAAAACTTTGACTGGAGACTGTGGGATCGTCTGAAGGTCCCTCACACTTATGTGGTCTGGCTGCACATTAAAAGATAAGAACTGGTCGCCGAGGGAATATTGTGAATACTTCATGAGCAAAACATGAACGCGTCTGTGAATCCGAGCAATGCGTTAGCTGGAAAGGAAAGCTTTTTTCGGAACGATAGAAAATAGCTTTTTCCGTGGTTCCAAAAGAAGCTGGAATTACAAGCTGTCCTCCATAGTGCTGAATTCATCACTCAAGTACAAATGAAAATTTTTGTACTTGATAATTATTGACAATTATAATTAAAGAAAATTATTGTACAGGTTAACACGCGGAATCGGGTGCGTGGAAGTACAGTACGTCGTGGCTTACTGTACATTTTTAACGATGATATCATGGATTACCGTTTCATAATTGAAAGGCCAGTTTGAGTGGTTCAAGTGCTTTCAATTACATAGTTTTATAGGATTTTTTTACTGCCGTTTGGTTTTTCAAAAGTTCCCGATTTTCAGTGTCGTTTTAACAGGTATGCACAAAGATCACACGAAGTTTATGAACGAAATAAGAATCACGACCGGAAGTTTCAATGCAACTTCCCCACACAATTAGATTGCAGTCTCACAGATCCCAATTAGAAGTTCCATCGAGACTTCCCCGTTTTAGTTTTAGGACTGTAGTTTTAGGACTGTAGTTTTAGGACTGTAATTTTACTGATTGAAAACCGAATATTACATGCTTTGTATGAGACTGATTTCGGGATAAACGATTACTCTTTGTTTGGTTTCTTCTCCCATCGTCCACGCGGTCGAAATTCCGGGGACTTGAGGTGGAATTCTGAAGTTGGAGAATCCCAGTAAACGGGGCAGTCCACTTTAGCTCCACGTGGGACGTGACGCCCCTGAGTCCCAGTGGACGGGGCAGTCCACTTCAGCTCCACGTGGGGCGTGACGCCCCTGAGTCCCAGTGGACGGGGCAGTCCACTTCAGCTCCACGTGGGACGTGACGCTCGAGAGTCCCAGTGGACGGGGCAGTCCACTTCAGCACCACGTGAGACGTGCAGCTGAGAAACTTCAGGGCACGTCGCTGTTGTTGTTCCTAAAGCCTAAAGTTTTATTCCTCAAGCTCCTTTCAAGCTGCTCTAGCAGCGATTGATTGCCCACTTCATGCCATGCTGTCTATCAGCGACGTCAACTAAAGTTTGATGGCAACTGAACTTTTCAAAAAAAAACACACAAAAGGCCGCTGAGAACGGCAGTAAAGAAGGTTTGTGTTTCACGAGCTCAGTTCGGAAACAATGGGCTTATGTTCATTGGTTTTTTCGAGATTATTGATTTCCCTTCTATCAATTTCTCTTCTGACGACAATAATTGTCAAAAATACTGCCGTATTCAGCCCGACAATTCAGTCCGAAGAGCCTAAATGGATTACTATTCGGAAAAATTCGATTCCGTTCGGAAGTCCTGACTCCAAGTTCAATTTTCTGAAATTGACTCTCGGTTAACAAATTTGTGTTGTGCTCACACAGCTCACCGTACTCACTCCAGTGTACCTTTTACTCGGAGTATGGCTATGTATATAGGTTACCCTAGAAGCCTTGTAGCTCATTCGGGCCCACATGTGGTATATATCCTGATCCCGGTTCTTCGTCATTNCTAATTTCAAAACGAGAGCTGAAGAAATAACGTCCACACCCCCTGCATAACATCCTTAGGGCTGCGAGTCCTGCGTCTTCCAAGTCTTAGTCCTTGCAAAGTCCTGCAAAGTCCTGCAAAGTCTTGCAAAGTCCTGCAAAGTCCTCAAAAGTCCTAAAAAGTCCTACAAAATCCTAAAAAGTCCTGTAAAGTCCTGCAAAGTCCTGCAAAAACCTGAAAAGTCCTGCAAAGTCTTAAAAAGTCCTGTAAAGTCCTGTAAAGTCCTGTAAAATCCTGAAAAGTCCTGCAAAGTCCTGCAAAGTCCTGCAAAGTCCTGC
>VOMN01084884.1:0-15681 GCA_014899125.1 Orchestia grillus
GTTAGCATTGTTTACCATAATTACAAGAAGGAAAACTTCCATGGGCCAGTCAGAGCAATCAAGACAGGTAAGAGATGAATGTAGAAGAATAGGTGGTGAGAAATAAATTAGTAGATGAGGCAAAAGTTATAAATAGGCAGGAAATATTTCTTGAGTTTGAAAGCTTGAAAATATTTTCCTTGTTATTACTCTAGTTTCAATGATTGCTAGAGAAGGCAAGATGAGCATAAGAAAAGCTTTTTGTCCTCTACAACTTTAGCTTGTTCTGTGTGTGTGTTTCATCTCAATGGCTTGTAGAGTTTTGGTATAAAATCAAGTTTTGATGACTTGTTTAGTTTTTATAGCATATTTAATTTTTCCCTTACAGTTCTTATTTTATGTTCATTGTTATAGTTAGTGTATATATTTCTAATAACTTAAATGGTATGCCTGCATAGGCTGTTTAGTCTATATGTATGTGTGTGTGTAATATCTTGAGCTTATTAGTTTCTTTCTATAAATTTTGTCTCTTAAGCCAGTTTTGTCTCTTATTCTGCTTTGTGTTATTACCTTGTAATGTCTTTCAGTTGGTTATAGCTATGTAGAGCATAGAGACTAACAGTTTGACTAGGTATGTGCCTGCATCATTGATGAAGATGAAGATGACTTAACATGCTGAAGATGTCTTAACATGCTGAAGATGTCTTAACATGCTGAAGATGTATGATGAAAATGACTCAACATGCTGAAGATGAATGATTTACTGTAGATACTTATTCAAGTGAAATGCATTTTATGTGAGATGCCCAAAAATCAATGGTCTTCATTCAATTCTTCATTATTCATATTTTTATCTGAATTCTCATGTTCCACTCATTCAGTAATTTCAGCATGTTTCTTATTTGTTATCAGACTTTTCTAAGCTGAACTCATGTAGTTAGTTCTCTTTGTCAAACAAGTTTTATTCAAGATTCTGTGACAGAAATCATATTTCTTAAGCAAAAGCATTGTGTAAAATGTACCAGATTGGACAGCATTTTTGTTTAATTTCATTTTTTTCAATATTTCTGGTTGTGGTAGTGGAAAGCCATCAATTAAGAGTTGTTAATTGGAATCCTAGTGATATTTCTCCTTCAAGGTATGTTACCTAAAAATAAAGGCATGTTAAATTTGAAGTTATTATTTAATACCTATTTTTATATATTAATTTATTTTGAAATACAAGTATTATTGAATTGTATGGATTGCAGAAAACAATTTTCTTCAGAAGTAATTTATAGTTTGAAATAGGTATTTTGCTAGAGGTTGCAATTATTGGTGATTTAACAAAAGAAAAAGACAGGCAACAGGTGCTGTATGCCTTTTCTGCAACCAGTGTGGCACTTAAAAAACAATGATCAAATAAATTATAGTCATCCATAGCCAGCAGTTCACTCTTGCTTGAAAAGTATCTGTTATGAATAATTTGAGCATGTTAAGATACCAAAATGTAATCAATCAAAAGATGTTAATGCATTTGGAACAAAATAAAAATCTGTATATGAGGAGCAGAATTCATATTATTTTAATGATATTAATACCTTATCCTGTGTGTGAATGTTGGTGAGTGAGCTGATCAATAAGGCTGCTGTCAGTTTGAGCTTGCTTGAATTTTTCACTTTGCATTAATAAGATAGCCAATTGTGTGAAATTTTATCCTCTGTCAATTGAAATGAGTAAGAGTAGTTCACTGAGTACCTGTATAACCACAGAACATATTTGTGCAATTCCTAGGTATTTTATAATTTTTCAGTATAATCTACTGTTTTTTGACAATATGTACAAATCATTCTTAATTACTTGTAGAGTTGCTTGTTCTATGAATAATTTTTGATATTAATTTTAGTTTTCATTTTTCAGTAATGAAGGAGTTGGTTACAGTGCTGCTCTGTCATCTGCTCCACAGCCCAGCAATTACACTGGGCCTGCCCATCTCCAGCCCCTTGTGAACTCCTGCTATGAATTCTCTGATGAGAAGTAAGTGTAGTGTAAGCACAGTATTGTTAAAAATATGAGAACTGCTAACTTTGTATGTATGAAAAAAAAATTTTCTTGATAACAAGAAGCGAAAAGTTTTTGATCTATTTTTGTGGATATGCGTGTTCTGATTTTTTGATTAGATTTTTTTTCATTATGGCCTCGGAATTTTGTTTCTTTAGTATATATAATGCAGTGATTTTTAACATTGTTACACTGCATTTAAATTGTGGGACACATTTTAAGAGTCATTACTAGTTTACTAGTTGCCTACCTCTGTTAAAAATGTGCCTCATCTGATAAGCATGCACTTGCTTATGGCTGGGTTTGGTAGCATAATTATTCATGGTGTGTCAAAACAAATCATCAGCAGCAAATGATGAATATTTTGTGATTTTTCTTATTTTAACTTTCAGGTACAAGTATCAGATTTGCCTCTTTAAGTCTATTTCCCAAAGAGAAATTGGCTCTTCGGCACAACAGCTAAGCCTCACTCGGTCTCTTGGGTGAGTGCACCGTATGTATGGCATGTACAGGGTGACGCAAAAAAAGAGGGAGGATGTATCACAACCCGGTTCTAAATGCAAAATGTACGTATGTATTTAGAACCGGGCTGTGATACATCCTCCCTCTTTTTTTGTGTCACCCTGTATAATACTTTTTACCTAGTTCAGGGTAAGGTACCTGGCTCATGTTTTTTTTGTTCAATTTCATTTAATGTTTTTTCAGAAGTTATTGAGGTACTTCATTTATTGTCCATTTCAAAATTCAATGTTTTGCCCTAATCTTACATCCAAGGCCTGTGGTATTTTTTTACCTAGGTAGATGTGTGATTATACCACAGTTTTAATGTCTTAAGGAGTGTTATCTCTTATATTGATGCATTGTTTTCCAATATGATAATAAATATTTTGCTGTCTGTCATGCCTCTTTTTTTCTTGCTTGACTGGTATTTTTATTATTTGTTAGCAGGCACTTTTTTTTTGTTCAAGTTGGCTCTTCATTTATTAAATTGATTTCAGGTATTTGCAAGAATTGCATTTTCTCCTTACATGTTGCTTCTTCTTTCTCTGCCTCTGGCTGTACTTCCACGAGAAGATTATTTTTCTCTTCTGAAGATCATTTTTATTCATAACTAGACCAGCCATAACTAGAACCCGTTGGGTCTAATAAAATTTATCAAAATCAAACTGTATCCAGAAATATATCCTATGCAGTTAAGTCAGTCGGTATCCACAATACAGGATTAAAAGAAGAGTATAAATTTCGAATATCTCAGAGCCGACAGACAAACGATTCTGCCCTCTTTTTCATTCCACTTGCCCGATTGCCTGACATCCACTTTACTAACTTGCCCGATTTAAATTCCTTTTTTTTACATGACATAAGTGTATATTTTCTCGTCAGAGGGAACAGTGAATTTTCACTGTTTCTTTTACCAAGTTTTACTGATTTTGTTGAAAACGAGCACATGCTCAAAACGTTCAAACTAAATGCTTTTACGATTTTTCTTTGCTATCTCATTACTAGTGAACTTACTATGCAAAAAAGATCTACGAATTGTTCATTCCCGTATCCACTTTACTAACTTGCCCGACTTAAATTCGGCTCATCTGTCCATGAATTCAAACAAGTAAACAAGACAACCAGAGTTTTAGTACTATACTAGACAACACGTGACCCATTGGGTCAAATAAAATTTATCAAAATCAAACCATATCCAGAAATATATCCTATGCAGTTAAGTCGGTATCCACAATACAGGATTAAACGAAGAGTATAAATTTAAAATATCTCAGATCCGACAGACAAATGTGTGCACGGTTTCACGCAAGCAAACAAACAAGCAAGACGACCAGAGCTTTAGTATTATACTAGATATGTAGATAGATTGTCATAATTCTTCTATGTTGCATTCTTTACATGTTATACACCAAAATGTTCAGTCTATGATTTAATTAGTTGTATTGTTTCTCTGTTTAGGTTTAGAATGCTGAGTCTATCATTAGCTCTTGAACCCTTCTATACATGTCTTCGTCTTCATTTATATAGTGCTTTTCTTGCATTTCTTCTATTTTGTATCGCTTTAGCTAATTCTGATGTATTGGATATGAATAATTGCAAAAGCTTTTACTTGATAGGAAAAATTGCTGATGTAGCTAATCTACAGACACACACGTTTCGGATGTGAACTCAAATTTATAGTAATTATATATGGTGTTATGAAAAAAGAGGTAAAGTTTCATGAAGGTGTTTAATTTGCCACTTCCTGGTTGGCATGACATTTTGTACCTTTTTTTTTCTCTAACACCCTGTATAACAGCAACACACAAAGGAACAACTGTGTTAATAATAGAGATATTCTTGTGGCTTGGTGGCAAATGACTAAAAGTTCATGTCTTTTTTTCAATATTCTTTCAAGGCTAATACTTGAATGATCTATGGTATATAATAGTGTGCCAAGTATGTGCATTTATTTTTGTGTGTAATCATTCATTTACACAGTGAAAGAATTGAACGAAAAATTCACAGCTCCTGATTATCGAGTGTGTAATCCTAAGCGGCAAGACTATGTCAGAGAAGGCAGTCCATGACATTGAGAAAGAATGTTAAGTTAATTCACATGAGATTTGGTATTTATGGTTGTATGGTGATGCTAGTATCAAAAATAACTAGCGGCAATGAAAATAATCCATTTGTAATAAAGGTAAGAAAATGGCCACATTGGAGTAATGAATTCGAATGTGGTCATTTTCTTGAATTTCTCTAGCACCTGTGAAATTTTCTGATAATTCCAAAACCTGACTATCATGTTTTTTTTGACGATATCTATTTATTTGTTCTGTGAAAGATCTATTTATTTAAATATTTTATGGCAATGAGTAGTTTTTTGTTTGTAGTTTGTTAAAGTTAATAAACATATGTTGAAACTAGTAACTATTGTTATTGGCATTCTTTATTCTACAACAAGAACTTTTCCTATTGATAAAAAATAAAAGAAATTCATTCCAAACTTGATTCATAAAAAAATAAGCTCTAGCTTCAAAATATTGTTCAAGTATCCTTATTTTAGTATCTCCAAGTTATTCTGTGAAATGTTCATGTGAAATTTGATGGAAATGAAAACGAACAAGTCCAGTTAATTACACTGCTAACTATACTCTCTTTCTGACTTCATAACAATAAATATTGTCAGCTTAAATGGAAGCTCTCAATGTATGTTTTTTTCAGTGTCTGGAGAAGTTGGGAAATAGAAGATGGCCAGTTCAAGGCCCTCCTATACGATGCAGGGAGTTCCTGCGCCACCAATTCTGCACCTGCGGGACATCGTCGGTCCCGAGTAAGATTTAATTTTAGTGATCATTAATTTATACTTGAATTAGCGGAAACTTTTATTCACATGAACTTATGCTTACATGTTTTTCAAGTTTCTAGCTTGTCTTTAGTTGAGATTACATAAAGAGAAAAATTGAGATTCAATTTATTACTAGATTTGTATGTAGCATTAAATTTGTGAGCCTAGAACAACCTTCACGAGTTTTTAACAATATAACTGCCGAATTGCTTGTGATCGACTATAAAGAATTAGGACGGTGTGCGCAACGTACGTAAGACGATACAGGGTGATTAGCGATTTCTCCTACTCGCTTCGTGTGTTGCTCGAGATGCGCACGTTCCGTCTGAGCTCGCGCCTAACCTGGCCCTGACTCGTGATGTGTACTGCACTGCTGTCCTTTGTTCCCACGCCACGTATGTGCTATGGGGTTAAATAGATTTTAATTCGTATCATTAATTCAGTACAACTTTAAGAAGTTACACAAAGTATGTGTATGAAAACTTGTCGGATTTTCGATGCCACTCAACTTGGAAAAGAAGTGAAATGTTGTGATTAATTAACGCTATCTGAGAAGAGCGAGTGTGCTCCGTATTACACGTCCTGTTGGCAGTTTTGTTGCTTTGATCCTGGCGTATTTTCATTCTGGCTGGACTTCATAACAAATCTTGGTTTAGAAGAAGTGACCGGCCACAAATTAAAATTGTGTATGCTTGTGCTCTTCTCATTCCTTACTCGCTCTAAACGGTGTACGGTCTAGTAGCGCTCCAATTATTGTACTTGGTCTGTGGTAGGGAGTGCTAAGCTCCTTGCAGTGCTACTGAGAGATCAGCAGTGGCGCAAGTGAGAAAATTGTCTTGTAGCTCTAGCAGTTTTAGCAGTCTTGGTGTCACGTTAATGACTATTGTGTGGAAATAGATCGGGAAATAGAATTAGAGATGCTACAATTTTATACTAAAATGAGACTGACCTCAATTTCCTGAGTGACTGATGCAAGTGGATCAACAGTCGCGTTCATATTCATAAGCTGCTATTCTCTGGATCTCTGTAGACTGCCTAAGGGAAATAGTTTTACGGCGATTGAGAGCGTTGCTTTCGAAATGCACCTCCGCTCTTCACAATGCAACCGGTGCTGGAAGTCTGGTTTTGTATTATCTTGGCCCCTCAGGGGGCATAGGATAGGCCATAGGCAATAGAGGTAGGTTAGTTAGGTTTGCCTATCCTATGCTATGGGGACTAGCGCCCCCAGGGGAGTACTGCTAGGGTACCTCAGCTTTAGATAGGCCTTCGGGACTTCTGTCTTTCGTGCCCACTTTGCTTCCTTCCGTTTTCATTCCTTCTTCGCTATTTCTTATTTGTCTTTTCTTGCTCTTCCTTCTTAACTTGCTGTTTCTATGCGCAGGGGATCTTGTGTGGGAACACACCCTGTGCATAGAATCCCCGTTCTCCTAAGTCCATACTAAATGGTCCCTACTCTTTCGGTGCGAAATAGACTGAGTTTCTGAAGCGCTGCTTTCACTACCACTACAACTACAACTACAATATTATCTTGGGAGTGTTTCCATTATCAATTACTCAGCGTTATTGCACAACGAGTATCTTCATGCGGCGTTGTATGATATCGGTACGAAATGCCTGTATTGGTACGACATCGGAGGGAATTGGCAATTTTTCCAATCATAATGAGGTCGGTATTGTCAAGTTGATCGGTGAATACTGTCGAGACCTGTCGGAAAATTTTAATTTTGTCAGACATAAATATAAAAATTTACCAAATCGGTCTGGCACTGTAACCTTGAAGGCATTTAATGTTGCACCCATAGCAAATGTGTGCCAGTTGAACCGTACGCTATTATCTCTGAAGCGGCCACCCTTTTGCGTCAGTTATTATGCACTGAAAGAGATTGTTCTTCAGTGTATTTTCAAGGCTTAGCGGTGCTTCAGGAAGAGTAGATTGCTGGAGGTATCTTGAATTGCACTCAGATTGTCCCAGTAGTGTTTGTGTTCGCCAATATATTTTACCAGATTTTTTAATCTTCTCGTGTTATTCCTATGCACTGTCAATAGAATCTTGTTATTCTACCGTGGATTTGGACGTTGCTCATGTTCCCTTCCCTGTTTTTTCATGGGAAGTTCCGCAAATTTATTGCTTTAAGATTTATGTACTTCTTGTATATATTTTTCATTTACTATTTTATGGTCAGTACCAATTGTGATGCCGAAATTGTACTCCAGTGGAATGCTTGCATATGTCAACCTTGACTGAATTTCCGTGACCTCGCTCTAACAGACGGGAAGAATCGTTATTAAACATGAAATACATTATGCAATGAGCTGCAAAAATTTGTCACAATTTAGGAAAAGCATTCATGGGTCAGTTGAAAATGTATGTAGTCTATCTGCGTATGCTCACAAAGAAAATCACCCTTTTCCTTTGGCAACCCTTGTCATTTGACAAACCTTTCTATTTGGCCCGAAGGTAGAGCTGCGCTGCGGCCTTCGCTCACAGATCACGTCGGTGGAGGAGCCTCGTAAATGTTACTACACGGCCGTGTTGGTCACACCCCACGTGTGTGGGGACGAGACGGTGATGGCGGTGTACCCTCGCCTTACGCCGCTTCACCGTCGCCGCTGGGACGAAATCTATACGGACTGGAAAAACGGGCTCGCCACCGACTTGGGGTACAACAAAACTCTCCAGCTGATATACAAGGACGCTGGGCTTGTCCGTGATGTATCGAATAACGAGGTAAAGAAATGTTAGTTATTGCTCATAATTATTTGTTCTTGTTGTAGTACGACTAATGTAAAAGCAGTGGTCGAAATTTGAACGTGAACTCCAGTACAGCCATTCTACTTAAATTTTCCCTATTCCTTCCTGACCACGGCCTGACGCTAATTATTGACAATGCGTTCGGCAGCATCAGAGGACATGGATCAACTCTAAGTCTTTCAAAATTTTAGGAGCCGAGTTTAACCTAGAGTTCTACAATATTTTGTATTCAAGTGAACACCACATCAAGTTCTTGTTAAGATAAGCGAGGCGTTGCTACCAATGATCATGCAGTAGCTGGGTCTGCGCCTTATTTCTCTTATATTAATTTTTTTTATTAACTTCTTGAGCTTTAGCTTAGAGAGAAACCAAGTTTATGACGTTATTTCTTGATCTGAATAGTTCGTTTAGAAAATGGAAAACGAAAGTAACAATTCTTCGGAAGAGTATAACGTTCTCATGAAGGAGTATTTTCGGTGTTATAAGAATAACCATGTTTTTAGAATTAATTTGAATAACAGGGATTAAATTCTATCATGTAACTTAATAAGCTCTCAGGATTCCATCAATTATCTTTACCTTTTCTACGCAACAGAAAGCAATGAGCTGCGATGATTGTCAATCTAAAATGGAAGAATTGAAGCGGCGAGTGCAGCAGCTGGAGAGCGAATTGTTTGCTCTTAGAAACCTGTAATTGGTGGTGACGCACTGGTGCTGGCAGTCAACCAAGGCTGAGCTGCAGTTCTACTCGTATTCCTTGGGTGCATCACATCAAGCACCACTACGATTTTGGTAAGCTTGCGTGCAGCATTGAAGTGTGGTTTGATGAATGAGTTAGCCGCTCCGTTGAAGCCACTAAGCATCATCTTCTGAATGGAACCCGCAGCGGTGTTACGAAGTGAATTCAAACCTGTTACAACGTTTGAAGCTCATTTCAAATGATTTATTAAGACCAATTATTTCGTCGAATTTGTACTGTTTTCACGTTGTTTTGTAGGTATGACTTTTGTTTGACCAGATAAACCCCAGTTACCATTGATTTAGATCCAGCCAACCACCAGTTTTTGAGTTAACCAAGTATGTTCCTCACGTTGAGACCTCTCCAAGTATTTCTCAACCTTGCAAGAAAATTATATCACTGTTGCTATTTGTACATTATATACTTACAGAAATTTTAGTCATTGGGTAAGAAAGTAATCAATTTTAGACACTGTACTGTAGATGATGCTACCTTCTGTAAAATAACTTGGAGCGTTGAACCCATGTGTCTCTATGACTTTAGTATAGAATAAATAGTGGGCATTGAGAAGGAATCGAATTCAATCTTGCAAGTAAGCGCCCTTGCGTGTCACACATGTATTGCTATTCCAAGTTCGTGATATATTTGTGTAGGTGGACCCGTGAGGTTTTCTTCTAGTCATTTAATATTTAACATTTGCTTGAGAAATGGAGGCTAGTGTACGCTTGAAATCCATTTATTGAAAGTAAATGTGTAAAATTTATCTAATTTTTATTAAATACTTTGTAATAGCGTCTGTATGATTCTTTGAAGTTGGTTATGTGCGTGAAACGAAGTCAAACTAAAGTTTTGCTCGACTGAATGCATAGTTGGTAGAAGTGAATATCAGAAGGAGAAGTAAGTTTCTTCATAATGAGCGACTTCAAATACAAGTGATAAATAAAAGGATACAGTTATCAATCCATTTATTCAAAAGGCACGATTATTTGAGCAGAAACACTTGAAATTTTTAATTAACAGATTTTAAAATTAACACTAGTATCCGTCTGAACATTTGGCACTTAAGCAAAATTGAGTTTCCATTATTATGCTAATGTAGTCAAAGCCTTAACCGCTAAGCAAAAGGAACACATACAGAATACATGACACATTAAGAGTGAAGAGGAAACCACGGCCCCACAGAACCAAACAAATTTTACTCTCGCGAGAACTAAACACAGCACGTCCCTACAATCGGAACATAACGCTACATGTTACTGACACAAGCTCGTACACCTCACCTGTTAGATGACAAGGCTCATGCGATTCATGCGAAGTCTTCGACCAATACAAAAGAAACTTAAAATACCTTCCCACAAACAGCCTCACAAGGTAAAGGGACATTGCTGAAATTTATTTCAACTATTTTGAATTATTAACCACAGCGGAAAAGGTTAGATTGCGTAATAGAACACTATGCCGAAAGCAACTATAGGTTTGTGACTTAAATCATTGATGTTCGTGACTATATTGCTGGAATACTCAACACAAAACTTTTCTTCATACATCAAAGCAAACATTCGCTCGGAAACACTTGCTAATTCCAACTTATGTTCACATTTTACGAGATGACAGTTGTACCATTTGCACATACGCTCGTGCGTAACGGCGGATAACGCGAGTTTCTTACGGAGATTATTCATTCAACATGGCCCACACATAACTGAAATATCAACATAAATATCCGTATAGTCTTAATATTATGGAATAAAAGCGAAAATTCGGAGACTTGAGCAAACTATTGCATATTTCAGTTCATCAAAGACAACACACTCCTATTGTTCTATTTTACACTATTTGTTTAGAACCATGTCATTTGTGCAGCGAGTCGAGATCATTATTTTAAAGAGATGATTTCGGAGTAAACTTAGGCTTAATTAATTAACCCAGGCATTGAGAATCATTAATCGTTCCGCGCTTCAGGCGTAGAAAGCTTCCATCGTGATCTGTCATCTACATCGTGCCACAGTCAGGAGACTCTTTGAGAATACTTATTTTATGTCAAAATTTGAGCACTATCAGAAAATTTCTGGCACATGAAAGAAGACCTTTCGTATAGGGTCGACTACTTTTCAGACTCCCATATATACCTCGCGGGCAAAAACTATTTACTTTGTTTACGCACCTGCACCTACAACTCGAGGTGTGTTCTGCTTGAAGAAATCGAAAAACTTTTTATTTTGGTTATTTCTTTTCTTCGCTTCTTCGAGTCTAAGATTCGTGGCATTCACGCTTGGAGGAGGAGGGTAGTCGAGCCAGTTATTCCAATTGTAGTTCCAGTACTTGGGGTTGGCGAGCGGGTCCTCGGGCTGGTTGATGATTGGTACAGCAGTTTTGTTGTACTGGTACAGCAGCTGCAGTAGTATCTGAGGGCAGAGTGACCAGATGCCAATCTTTTTCATATCATCAAGAATTGAGGCAGACCTAAATACGAAAAGGTATGATCTTATGTTCTAAAATAAAATGTCAATTAATAGATGAAAATATACATGATCCACACAAATGACCTGAAGGACTTGACTTGTCAGTCAAGCAATGATGAGTAATAACTTTGGGCCTCAGTAATTTACAGGCATCTGTTCAATAACGTAAGACTTGGGGATTACTAAAAATAGCGAATCACGCGAAGATATTTTAGTACCGAAAATATCACGATCGTGAATAAACTGAATACAAGGCATTCCGAAATTTAGGCTTCATCTTTCACATAGCAAGGAAGTCTGAATGAAAAAATTTATCCCACGCCAATGAAAAACTTACTTGCACGATATCGCCGTTCTCGGAAGCAACGTCACGCTGCTCACACGGGTCAGAGGGAATGTGGAAGAGGCAAGCGTTGCTCAAGTTTGAACCGCGGCACGAGTTGGTTGGAGCATGTGATGCAGCTGAGCAATTTACCTGCAAATGTGACACATTATATGTACAATCGGATTAGTGCGCGTAGAACGATTCAGGGTGAATTATTCGAAAATCTCATTTTTCACTACATTATCAATAGTAGGTCAATCCATGATAGTCAAATTACAATGAATATATCTATTCACTTCTTCCTCTAAATAACAAGAAGAAGAAATGTAAATATTGTCCAAGGTTAGGAAGGCGGCTTCCTATTAAGTAGAGTTCACAATGCTTTCGTTCTGATCCCCGACTTTCAGCGCATACACAACCTATAATTTAGAACATGAATGACGGCAGCATTATAGAGAAGTAATATTTAACCCAGAAAAATCGAAATAGACTTTTACAATACCTTACGTTTTCAGATGTGTTAAGAGGCAGATTAGGTAAGCCGTGCCATCGGCTAAATACTGGCTCTAGTCAGATAAATACTTTGGTCATTAATGGGTCAAATTCCGGCAATATTTGTAAGCACATGGCGTACTACCAACGCTATTACACGGCACGGTGCTGGTCGCTCCTGCCGAGCTCACGTTTCTCAAATGAAATGGCGTGCGAGATGTTTCAGTCGGGCCTGAGCGAAAGCTGCACAGAACCAACGGCGTGCCCTTCACTTATTGTTTTTAAACAACACTCTTCAATTTCTCAAAAAAGTTTTTAATTAATATTTAATGTGCACATGTCTCATGACAAGATGGGCTGATCAAATTTGCAGACATGGACATATTTAATTCGTGAAGTACGCAGCAAATTTCCCCGAAGTAGCATACTAAATTTAGTATTACCAACATTATATACACTGCTTATCGCTCGAAAAGACGCCGTGTAGGTCCGGAAAGTTGGGAAACCAACCACAGCATAATACCAATATTGCTACAGATCTCAGGCAAATTAGTGTGAGCAACAAACAATAGCCTCTATCGTGAAATTATTTATCCTAACTTTTACCAGCGCAGCCATTAGGGCGATTTAAGAAGCTAGTCTCAATCACTGAAGCAACACAGCTTAGTTTATTTCACGCATGCGCCATACCATGGCCAAGTTCCTGGTTGTAGACATGTTGTCGAGGGCAGAAGGGTTTTTCTCAAGGACGGCCACACCAGCAGGACTCGTCTTTATTTTCTCCAAGAGCACAGACAGCTCCGTCTCTGGCGCCGTCTCGTTACGCCCAGACGGACCGAACCAAGCGTCCCAATAGGAGTCATATCCGGACGGGTCTATGAGGCGGGATACGAATGTAGTGCTCTTAGTCATGTTTACCTACGCAATCGAAGCATAATTTGAAATTCACATAAAGGTAAATAATACACCGTTATATTAGGGTTATCAATTGACTAGTGTTGAGCAGTGATAGTGTCTGTCTGAAATGAAATGTGGAACATTAAAATTGAAGGTAACTGCCACGCAGGACATGTTTCTTGCAGTACGCAAATTCTCTCACGACAAACAAGCAAAAATTATAGTTAAAGATCAGATTAGACTATTAATTTGAATCTTCCTATCCACTTGATGTGTTCCATAAAGAAAGAAGAGAAGGGACCATCTAGCATAGACTTGAGGAGAACGGGAAATTATGCACAAGGCGTATTCCTACACAGGATCCCCTATGCATAAAAACAAAGTTAAGAATAAAAATGAAAGAAACGCAGAGAAGAGATAGTAGAGAAAGTGGATAAATAAAAAGAATCATGGAGTACGAAAGATAGAAATCCAGACCTATTTCTAGCCGAGGTAACTTAACACTTCTCATAGCAAATGATAGACAAACTTAATTAACCTAACCCCATAGCCTATTTTAAGACCCCTGAGGGGAAGTAAACAGAGCCCACATCTGAATCCATGAAATAGACTCGGTTGCTTAAGCGGTTGTCGTAAAAGCCACTTCTGAAAATTGTAACGTCTGCTGATGAAGCCAGCAAAGAGCTCGAAATGTCAGGAAAGAACTGGATCTACATGTACTAACTCACAAATGTCCAGCTTTTTCAAATAGAAAGTCATACTATTATATTCCTGATTTTACCACCACAGCCAGTACAGTAGCGATCTCGGCAGTGATACTCGGTATGCGCTGGTTTATCGCGTCTCTACGTAGCACAGACGGTGGTCATATTCCCCCCGCCCATTACCTCTCACTCCAACATGCTGGGCACCCAGAAGAAGGCGATATGGCTTGTTGAATAATGACGCTGAGAGAGTGCGGTGGGTTATGCTTAAATACTTTGGAGTGCACTGCGGCAGTCAGATAGAATAGTCACAGTTTCAGAAGGGAGAATGACAGGCTTGTATTGATGTCAAAATTGTGTATAGCTCTGGTGAGTAGCTGGATGCTTCTGGCTGAATCTTAGCCGTGATTATAGAGTCCTCCTGTATTACAGCAAAGCTAGTGTAGTCTTTATAACGAGATCCCCCCGTATACAAAATTGTCGACTCGTAATGAGTAGATAGATGGTCTAAAAATAGAGATCGAGCAGCTGATGATTCCATCTTTGATTTCCGTGAATGAAATGCTCCCGTTCATAGTTTTTCTACGGGTTTGCTAGAGTGGAAACATGTATGACATATCCACTAATACATTGTTGATATTTATGCTTTAATCTGCTAATAGTTTTGTGGCTCATAGGTATAATAGTATGGTCGAGGAGTCGACGACCCCAGTGAATAGGCATGAGGCGGGATGTGAATGCGATGATAATTAAGTCATAAAACATCCATGTTAATGGACTATACGGCCTAAAAAATATGGAAATGAATAAACACTTTGTAATTCTCGATTCAGGAAAAACTTCATGTTGACAAATATCTCCGTAGTGATTTGAAAAATGAAAGATTTTGTTTCCACAAATTTGGTTTTCGTATTAATTTTCCTTCTAATCTACACTAGGACATTCAAGTAATGAACACAAATTTATTGAAAATTTGCACATTCATATATCTGAGTGCTGTGGTTACGTTACATAACATATATGGCTCACGTCGCAGTCAAAGCGTTTCCATTTGAATGATGCTCTAACCCAACTTATTTACCCTCCAAAATCAATAAATCCATACATTTCCATCCTCAAAATTCCCTCTCCCTCGCAAAATTTCGGTCACGTCTCTATTCAAGTACACACACACATTTCCTCTGCCGACCACCACAGAGAGTTGCCCACTTCTCACTAAATAGGAGCTTCCAGTCGCCACTCCTGACGGCGGCACCGTGGAAGACAGGGTCGATGCTGTGCAGAAGCTGCTGCCTCTGTGACGGCACGCCTGTGCTTAGGCTAGGCCAGATGTTCACGCCGTCCAACGGAGGGAGGTCGCCGGCTTTACCGCCTAGAACGTCCATCAAAATAAAATCATGTACATCAATAGAAGAATATTCAGTTGGATGAAGTGTCCAAGGATGAAACTCGAAGTATATCAACATGACTCAGGTTCAAGTTTTTGAGTAATCTAGAAAGTATAATTGTGTACATGAGCTCGTACGAAGTTATCAAAACGATAGAACTTGACATAAAATGTGTAATCATTAAAATGAAAGGGAATGGACTTTAGCAGAAAAATATTTTTTGTTCGATGAAACGTTCGAGGTTGAAACTGGCAGTACTCCAATAAGACTCAGGTATAAATTGTTAAAAATCTGAAAATTACAATTGTGTAAATGAGCTCGTGAGATGTAATCCAAATAATTATAAATTAGCATCAAGTGTGCCATCATTGAATCATTAGAGCAAAATTTTCCAAAAAATTTGAATACACTGCTAATTGTTTAGCTTTCTTACAGGAACCTTCCATTAAATTCTTATAACTTTCTAAATTATTCTTTCTTCAAAATTTGTTTAAAAATTTGATTTTAAATGACCATAAGCACACAACCTCTCATACAGAGGTGGGCAGCGCTACTTTGAAATGTAGCGGCCG
>VOMN01084894.1:0-12388 GCA_014899125.1 Orchestia grillus
ACCTAACCTAACCTAACCTAACCTAACCTAACCTAACCCTGCCGTCGGTAGCATGGCTACCTTCAGATTCTCTGATAAATCCTTTTGGAAAAAGGTTGGTGTGCTGCAGAGCTGTGCTGGAGTCGCGTAGACTCTTAGACTTAAGGTCTCAGGGTTCTGTTCAGTTTCTCAGGTTCTGTAGTAGATCGTCCTAGGTGAGCGTTCTATTTACCCCAATTGTACGAGTAGGTGTAGACGCGCTTTATGATGGCTTTTGGGATCTGAATTATAGGCTTAGCAAGGACTAACTCTCACGTTCCTTTGTGACGGCGTTCACTGTGCGCTATTTCACAAATATTTTGTGAACTCCAGTTCTTCTTGAGTATTGAGCGCTGAAGTATGTGTAGGTTTGCCAGTACAATCGTTGTGTGCGTGCAGTGTCCATTAGCATCACGATTTTCTGCTGGAAGCTGTACCTTCATTAGTATTATGGTCTCCTGCTGGTGCGTGCTGACCCTCATTAGCCTCACGCTTAAAAGACTTCCGTCCAATTTTTCATGACGTGGAGTAAACAGCAGCCAGCGAGTATGTCTGTAGCACTAACATTAACTTTTGACTGGGCAGCACATCTACACATCCCTGAGCGAGGTGCAGATGAAGCGTGAGGAAGAGGTGAACCGCAACCCCCTGTCCAGACCTGAGAAGGACGTGATGCAGACCCCAGCCGAAGTGCTATATCAGGTCACAGTCACATCGCGATAGACGCAATTTCATTATGTCTCTTGAGTAAAACTATTTCAGCTGGTGTCAGTGCTCGGGTTAGCTTATTTCTATATCGAGAAAGAGTTAATGGATTGAAGAAGCAATAGGCCAATGTAATTTTAATGCAGTAACTTTACGTTTGAATGATTGTATGCTACTTGCTGATGGGCAGCACTGACCTGAATTTGTTTTTGCTGATTAAATAATTTTCTATTAGGTTAGGTTACAAATCACATTCCCTTAGATAATTTTACTGTTAGAATTATGGCATAGACGATACTTCTAAACGATATATTTTGTTATTAGTCATTTCATAAAACTGAACGTTTCGGCTACACCTGAAGCCATTCTCAACAGCTGTAAAATCAGAGAAAGATATGAAACAGAATCAGTACACTTTTTTTGGATAGAAGTGACGAATTATGAAAGAACGTATATAAAAACAATTATGTAGACTGTACTTATCAAATGCAAGAACAAACTAAATAAAATGCAAAAACCTGTGATACAATTTTGAGGGGATAAGACGATTGCATATTGTTAAATTTTCGCTTAAGTTGTGAAATGCACAAAGATTTCAATATATTCAAACTAAAGGCATTTGAGCTAGAGGCAAAGCTTAACTCTGACAAATTTAACATTAGGCTCTCTGTTTCAATTTAAGGATGGCCACCGCCTGCACTCTGCTCGGGAATAATTTGTAGATAATTGTTACCCTCTGTGTTGGGTGTTTGCTACGTGATCTTAGAACACGATTCCACGAGCGTGCAGGCCGGTCTCCTAGGACAGGTTCAATTTTAGTTGGTCCTCCTTATTCATGAGTCAGAGAACACGGTTTCAAATGTGATGTCAACGTATTAATTTCAGATTTTTCAATTTTAAGTTTTGTCTTCAACTAATTCCAATGCCTCTAGTTTGAATATATTTGAATCTTTGCACATTTCACAACTTATACAAAAATTGAACAATATTCAATCGTCCTATCCCCTTAAAATTGTATCCTAGGTTTTTGCATTTTATTTATTTTGTTTTTGCATTTCATATGTGTATATCATTATTTTAATGTGTTCTTCCACACTTTGATAACTTCTATTTTTAAAACGTGTACTGATTTTGTTTCATATTTTTATCCTGTTTTACAGCTGTTGAGAATGGCTTCAGATGTAGCCGAAGCGTTCAGTTTTATGAAATGACTGTAATAACAAAAATTGTCTTTTAAAAGTATTGTCTTTGCCGTAATTCTATTAGTAAGAATATAATTTTTGTTTTCTGATTTGGAGGTAACGGGTCTTAATAAAACTGAAACATAAGACAACTACACGATGAGCTCAGAAGCATTATTTTCATGCTCTACGTTCATGTGCTTTTCTGTCATTATTTCCAATCTTATCACATTTTTATGTGCGTGAGTGTACCCAGAAATATCCTGATTATTTTTCCGTGTTTCACAAGGGTTTATTGTCAAAAAAAGGAAAAAAGCATTATCTTTAATAAAGACCATCGTCGGGATATATGTAGTTAAGTTCTATCTTCATTATTGAATGTTTGTATTCGATCCTAACGGACCATTTTCATCAGTATCACGCAGCTGAATACTGACTCATTAACTTGTGTCGCTTGTCCCTTTATAATAACGACCCACTTAAAATTAAAAGAAAATTTTTGTTTCTTCGTTTGTTCAGCACAATAACCAGTGATAAGAACACCTTCCCATTTTTTAATTGAAGTTAGGGAGCCTTGACGCAATATTTGCAGTTAAGCAGAACTCATTCTTTTCATGGTCTTAAGCCTCGCTTCTTAGAAACTTCTGAACTATGCAAACCAAAGCTACCAGCGAACTTGTGGTATCTGTAGTCCAGTTATCCTGTAATCCTGATGGAGACTACCTTCTCCCTCAGCATCCTACCCAAGCTGTTGTATTGATGCAGTGTGCCTGTGAGCTAACTTTACAATGACCGTCTCCCACCGCCAGTGTCTGCTTCCGACTCTGCCTCAGTGCATGATCGCTCTACTGAAGGTACTGCTCGCTGCCGCCCCCACTTCGAAAGCCAAGACGGACTCCATCAACATCATGGCGGACGTGCTGCCTGAGGAGATGCCGTGAGTTACTGGGTTTTTTCTTGTGCGCAGTAACTTTTTCGCTGCCCCGTCGATATAATCAACTATTCGGCGATGCTATCTGTTCTTGGGCAGCCAGAGTTATGGATAATTATATAGAAGGCAACAGGTGCTTCGGCAAAAAAGTTACTGGGCAGCGCCGCTCTCCCCTAATGAGCTGCGAGTGGGACTCTGAAGAGCTGTAGTCGTACGAATGGTTGGACTTGTTAACTTTCTTCTCTGTGCGTGGCATAAGCGTTGAGATGGCCGTGGTTAGTGTAATAGGGATTACCACATCATAGAGCTCCCTGCCGAAACTGTGTCTACAAACAGTGGTAGAGTTACTCCGAAGTTGTTGGTAAATTATAGTAGAAGGCTAATTATTAGGATGAAAAGTAGTGCTAATGTGATCACGAACAAATTGAAATCGTTAAAATAAGAACAATTTGGCCTTAGAAAAACGTATCAGTGTCTGAAGATAGAAAGGGTTCCTAAACGTCTTTGTTTTAGCCATTTAAATATGCTTGTTAATACGTTCGTATTTCTTCTCATCCTGTTTAGATTTCTTATGAAGAGCCGAACCTCACTTAAGGGTAAACGTGACCCCATGTCCTCAGGCTGACGGTGGTCCAGAGCATGAAGCTGGGGCTGGACGTGAACCGCCACAAAGAGATCCTGGTGAAGGCGGTGTCGGCGACGCTGCTTCTGCTGCTCAAGCACCTCAAGCTGAACCACGTGTACCAGTTCGAGTTCATGTCCCAGCATCTCGTGTTCGCCAACTGCATCCCGCTCATCCTCAAGTTCTTCAACCAGAACATCATGGCCTACGTGCGCACCAAAAACACGTGAGTTCGGACACGTGTACTGGGTTAATGCTTCGTTACCTCTTGCGTGCCGTACAATTGGGTACCTACCTGAATTATTTCTCTCGTGCTAAGAAGCCTCCGGGTTATTTTCCTTTGGTTTTGCCTTTATTCATATCAATGTTCTTATGAACTATTTCAACATAGATCAAAGCATTTATGATACGTAGAAGATAGAGGGACCCTGGCTTACTGTAACTAACATTTGCTCGCCCTCTCAGCATTGCCCTGCTGGACTTCCCGTCTTGTGTGATCGGTGACGGCGCCGACCTGAGCAACGACGCCCTTTTGGCGAGCATAGGAGCTGCTGCTGGAGGAGCCCTCGAGAGTCATGGTCAGTTTGGGGCTCAGTGCCAGCACCCGCATCCGTGGCGTGTGTGGCTTTGTTTATTTGCGACTCTAGGCTTCAATGAGGTCAATTTCCAGGTCAAGTTAACTCTTGACTGAACTTTGTGTTATTCCTGATACCGTTCCCTAAGTGATCCCGCCCTTCTTTCAGGATGACGTAGGAATTATTTTTGTTTAATATTTGAAAAGTTGTTGCTATAACGGGTTAAATCATTGTTCTTTTCGTTTGTTGTCAAGTGAGAATGTGTATTTTTATCAGCAAATATTTTTCCTTCCATATTAACAGTACCCTTAAAAAATCGACTTCCCCTATTTACGCCTATTTTCTTGTAAACTGTGAAGTTAAGGTTTGAAATTTTGTAAGATGTCCAAATTGATGAGATGTGAGGTGTCATTTATGCTATAGGTATCAAACCATTGCCACTTACATGGTTCACGAATTGTTAAAGAATGTCTTGAACGTCTTCAAGTCATTGAGACTACTACTAGAAGTAGAGTTTTCTGTCCACCAGTTGCATGCTATTGCTCATCATTCTACTAAATTCCATCATATTGTTCATCATTCTACTAAATTCCATCATATTGTTCATCATTCTACTATATTCCATCATATTGCTCATTATATTCCATCATATTGTTCATCATTCTACTATATTCCATCATATTGTTCATCATTTTACTATATTCCATCATATTGCTCATCATTCTACTATATTCCATCATATTGCTCATCATTCTACTATATTCCATCATCACATCCTCAGACGGCAAAAGCTTTGACGGTGGCAACAGCAACTTGCTCAGCAGCGACGGCAGTTCTCTCGCGTCCAACACTCCTCCCGGTTCCTCCTCCAACAATAACAACAACAACAATAATAACAACAACGGCAATGGGGGAGGAGCAGCGGGGGGTGGGGCGGGGGGAAGCAACCCAGCGGAGACGAGCACTGCGTGTTGCTGGCGCAACATGTTCTCGTGCATCAACCTGCTGCGCGTGCTCAACAAGCTGTGCAAGTGGAAGCACTCCCGCATCATGATGCTCGTCGTCTTCAAGAGTGCACCCATACTCAAACGCACCCTCATGGTGGGCAGCTATCTTCTGTTCACTGGCTGTCTTATATATGCATGTTTAAAATCACTCTCATATATCGTGATATTATTAATAATTTGTATAATGTGTATAGATATTCACCATGTATATATTGGCCTAGTGGATTTTTCTTGTTAGGCTTTTTGTGTGTCGACGTTCGTACATTGTCTCATGATATCCACACATATGGTGTGTACCCCTCAGGGGCTTAGGATAGGCAATAGGGTTAGGTTTGCCTGTCGTATGATATGGGGACACTGTTAGGTTACCTCAGCTATAGATAGGCCTTTAGGACTTCCATCTTTTATGCCCACTTTTTTCTTTCAATATTCACGCCTCCTTTGCTGTTTTTTTTTTCCTCTTCATTTTTAACTTGCCGTTTCTATGCGCTGGGGATCCTGTGTGGGAACACGCATGTACATAGATTCTTCATTCTCTCTAGTCCATGTTATATGGTCACTTCCCTTTATTAACTTTGTATCACACTTCGTGTGGATAAGGATCTTTAAATTTGCTAATAATCATGATATGGATAGGTATCACATCTCTCATGCAATATACTGAATATTTTTATTCCTTCGTTCTATAATATTAATACCTAACGCTTCTGAATGACATGCATTTAAGTCAATGGGTGCGAATACTAAACGGGCCTTCTTCAGTTATGGCGAAATTTATTTTGCGTTTGATTTTGTTGAGAAAGAGAGAATGAGTGAGTGACATGCTCCTAGAGAAACGTCGCAAGAAACTTGTAACTGAGCTCTCGATTCCAGAGATGCACGCAGCTAACCAACCCCTTGTAAAGGCTCTGGACCTGTGCAGGTGAAGCACGCCATGATGCAGCTTTATGTGCTGAAGCTCCTCAAGATGCAGACTAAGTACCTGGGCAGACAGTGGCGCAAGAGCAACATGAAGACTTTGTCCGCTATTTATCAAATGGTAAGGCCTTTGTGTGCAGCTGAGAGTAGTGTCGGGTGCAACTCATGGTGAGGTGGGCATGTGAGGGTAAGGTGCGCATCTGATGGTGAGGTGTGCGTCTGATGGCGAGGTGTGCGTCTGATGGCGAGGTGTGCGTCTGATGGCGAGGTGTGCATCTGATGGTGAGGTGTGCGTCTGATGGTGAGGTGTGCGTCTGATGGCGAGGTGTGCATCTGATGGCGAGGTGTGCATCTGATGGCGAGGTGTGCGTCTGATAGTGAGGCAGTTGTGTGCTCCTCTCTATAGTGAGGTATTCACTTGATGGTGAGGCCCCTTGGACTGTTTCGATTGTAAAACCACGTGAAATATTCGAGACGATTCTCGGAATCGTCCGTTGTCCTCGACGATAACATCCAAGTCTCTCGGGGAGCTTTTTTCTCTATTTCCAGACCCCCTTCCCTTTTGTATGAGAACCTGTCGTCTGGGTGCTTTCCATACNTGCTTTCCATACCTCATCTGTTCGAACTTGCCGTCATTGAATTCCACTTTGTTTGACCGTCCCCATCGGTAGATTTTGTCCAGGTCTTCTTGCAACTCAACGCAGTTTTCGGCACAATTTCACTTCCTTGAACAGTCTTGTGTCGTCAGCAAAGAAGGAAGCGTAGAAATGCTTCGGATTGATTACGGAACATAAACTGTCAATTTCCTTGAAATAGGAAATATGTATTATTTAGTTTCATAAAAACTGCAAGGGTTGGCCTCATGATATTGCTTTACATTTCCATTCATTGTTTCAAATTGTTACATATACTTTCTGCTTTTGTTAATTTCTGTAACTTACATTACCCTTTGCCTATTGCTTTAATTTCCTGTTTCAAGAGTGTTATCTCATTAGGCGTCGGTATTCTTGACGATAAAAAATGAAGAATTTCTTGTTTAATGCAATCATTTTAAATGTTAACTTTAATGTAATATTTCGGTGTACCCATTAGAGTATTGTAAAGCAAACAATTGTGAACATTTTTGTTGGGTATGAAAACATAGCGAATTTTAGCAGCGTCGCATGATGAGACGATGGCGGGTAATGGGTTAATGCGTTGCTCAGGAATCCCGTTTATGGGACGCTGGCGGGTTATGGGTTAATGCGTTGTGGAGGAATCCCAGTTTTAGGACGCTGGCGGGTAATAGGTTAACGCGCTGTGCAGGAAGTGGCCGAGCGCTTCAGTGTGTCATTCGATGGTGACTGTCACGTTCCATCCTCTAGAGCTAGACAAAGAAATTAATAAAACTCCTGGGATTGTTCTTCCATACCATGGCCTAATGTTCGCACTTTAGTCTTTAGTCACAGTTAAGCATCTGATGGTCCAGGAAAAACACTAGTTTCAGATTTTTTTAGCATACTGTGGTAAAAAGAGTACCTAAATTTCAAACGTCTTGTTACGTGGTTTTTGGAGTGAAACTGGATATAATTATAAAATTATCATTAAGGTACGGCACCGCCTGAACGACGACTGGGCATACGGCAACGACCCCGACGCGCGCCCTTGGGACTTCCAGACGGAGGAGTGCTCTCTGAGGGCAGCTGTGGACCGCTTCAACACGCGCCGCTACCACCACGCACAGACCGTACAACTTTTGTGCCTTGGCACCTTCATTATAGTGCCTCCGCCTGTTGTTTGTCGCATCGAACTTCTTAGTCTTCTTTTCTAACTGCTTTTGGAATTTATTGCTCTTCTTCTGGCGTAGGATTTTATTGTTCTTCCTTTTCTTGCGTTGAGCTTTCTTTGCTTTCATCATTGTCCTGTTTGTTGTTTCTGGCCGGGAGCATTCGTGTTTCTGGCTGGGAGCATTTGTGTTTCTGGCTGGGAGCATTTGTGTTTCTATGATAGTATCATTGCGTGGTGTGTGTTGTTGCTGCTGTTCAACCTGCGTTTGTTTTTCTTGAACTCGGTCTGTTTCTAGAATTAATTTTTTTTCCTTGATAGCGTGTGCGGAATTTTCTGTTTTTGAATTTTTCAATTTTTTCATACTGTTGCACATTTGTTTATTACTAGTTCTTACTAATTTTTCCTTGATACGTTCAGATCTTGAATGCTTGTTGTCCGTGTCCTTGTACTTCGCTTCATGCCTAGAACATCCCATCTCAACTGAGACTACCTTCGTCTTCGGATTTGAATTGCGTTTTTCATCTCTGTGAAGAATCCAAATTTGGTTCATTATTGGCCCTCTTGCTCTAACATTGACACTCCTGATCTTGCTCTGTCGCTCTTCCCTTCACCGAGATTGCTGCTCCAGCGCTGACGTCAGTGTTCTGACTTAGACTGTTTTAAGTTCTCCACATCTGTATTATAGCACGTGTTGTTATGTCTTGTATGTGACATCCGTTTTACAACCTTTTACATCAGATTAACTTGAGCTGTGTGGTTAATTATCGCATATTCTTTTCCGTCCACAAATGTGAGCTTTTTGCAGAGCGATTGGAACTTAAGCTTGGTCTATGTAGTGCAGTATAGTATAGTGCTTCTATTGTGAACAAAAACTCGAAAATTTCTGCTTACTAGTATTTGTGACATGAAAGAGGACTTTATAAACTAGGCTGTGTGGCATATACATGTTTATACTTAAATGAGGGAAATAAAATAAACGTTGAAAAATATACACTTTAAAAGAACCAGATATCTGCACAAGCTTGAAGTATTTGAAACATCGCTGCAATATATCGGTCTATTCAACGAAAAACTAGTTTATGATGATTAATTCGATTAGAAGATGTACTTTACTAAAAAATACAGATTCTTGTTGTTCACTATTTGGGTAGTGTGTCATGTAACAAATCTATTTTTATTTATAACCTGAATTGGTGTGGACGAATCTGGACCGATATCACATGGGAATATTATAGCGTACTTTTTCCAACCTAAACTTCGCAGGTTCCCTCACGTGAGCTCATTTCCACAGGGCGACAGCGAATTCGAGCCTGTGGACAACTGCATCACTTCTGTGTTGGGGCGCCATGTCGAACTGACGGAGGAGTTCACGCGGTCGTACGAAGTGTGGCTGCAGCGCGAGGTCCTCGACACCACCATCCACTGGGACCTGCTGCTGTCCACCAACACGAACTCTGCCCACACCTCCGCGTCGTCCAAAAAATCGCAATGTGACAAGTGCAGAACTAGCGCCAAAAGCCTGCAAGCGACCGAGGCGAGGTCTGACGTTCAAAAATCTGGCGCTAAGTTACAAGGGTGTGAGTGCATGAGAAAATTGGTTTCTGTTAACGCCAGCGGCGACTACACACCTTTGATTGAGCAGTTGAGTGGTCAATTTTACAGGCATCAAGACGAATCGAGACCTGTGCGTGCCCGCGTTCAGTCTCCCGATGAAGATGAGTATGATAAAAAGGAGAGGATGCAGACCATGATTAAGAAGACCAGTACTGCTGGTGGTGTGAATGGCACCGCCGCCGCCGCCGCCATTGTTGACATACCCATTGATGATGACGACTCTGCCGGGAGCGACGGGAGGAAAAACGCATCCAAAGTGAAAACTGAAAGCAAGCTGACAGATAAAGTATAAGTTCTGCGTGCTAGCTTGTAACTCAATTTTTTTCTTATTCGACTGCTGTTCTACGCCCACACGCACATTGGAACAATAATGGCTGCTATTGCTTAAAATGAGCGTTGTGTATGTGTTGATTGGCTTTTAGGATTTAACTTAAAACGCTGCGTCTGTCATTTTATATTATTTTCTGTTATGCATTTTATTAGTGACAATTGCTAATGGATCTAGTGAGCAATCCGTAACGGGACTTTTATTTTTAGATTAAATGTTTATGGATTTCTAATCCTCTGCTTGTTCTTAATCGTAACGGAAGTTCGTTTATTATTTATATCTCTTAGTAGATGTTGAAAAATCGGAACAGTTTTTGTACTCCTGAGAAGCTACTTCTCTGTAGCTAATGTAGTGTAAGACCCATGTATATCGCCATCTGTACTTTACTGTTGACCTCATGAACTCCTAGACTTCTTTGAGTACGCGGGAGCCGTGCTAAACATCCTTCTCTTGTAAATAACATCAACTTGTTTGAATGTGTCACTGGAAGTCTTTGATCTGTTTGTGTTCATTTCACTTTTAAGGGTTCACCTCGGAATAAATATTTCGTCTCGTAATACTTTCAAAGAATTGACTATTCTTTGTTCCGGGTCAGATTGCTTAGTTGTTGTTTCTTGAATACGTTAGTCTATTATATCACGTAACTGTGTAAATTTTCTGTTCACATTCTTCGTAATGAATATGTTTACAGTTTTTATAAATGTTTTAGAATATGGCAGAATCAGTATTTGAAAGCATTCACCACTTCACAACGCATTACAGGTGAGGCGAAATATCTTACGGGAAATGTTAGAGGTTTCCTGTTCAGTTTCTTGGGGAGTGATCCTTGTGTGTTGCAGTCGTCAGCAAGTTGCAGTTGTGTGTGTGGTAGATCATTGCTTGGTGGTGTAGCTGCTCTCAGACTTATTTGTAGTAACCTATCACGGAATCGGCGACATTTGTCAAAAAATTCATGGATAGAAGACTGTACTTGTGCTTTTGTTGTCATAGGGAGTGTATTGTCCACACTGTCTCAGTCGAGTGTCTTCCTCTTATATAAACGAGTTTCATCCTTCAATTTTTTATCAGCTCACTTATTGAGCAGCAGCTGTGTTGAAATTTTACGTATTTGAACAATATTTTTTGTATATGGTGGACGGTTGTTTTTGTGATAAATTCAACATCTTGCGTGGGAGGCCACAACTGAGATAGTGGCTCCAAATACTAGAAAAAGTGGACATCCCAGCTCTCTAGGTTCTCTAACGCGTTATGCTCTTGCCTAATGACCAGTCTCAAATTCTACTGTAAATGAGCTCTGCGTCAGCAGTTCTCGTTGTCACCTCACTCTCGTGGTGTGGACGTAGTTTCCCCCCATCACTTTATGCCTTCTCTCTCCCAGGTTCAGTGGCTTGGCTACATTCATTAATTAAGCTTCTGAAATAGAAGTTACAGCTTGCCAGAATAACTTTTTTGGGCCATTATTTTACCGTCTCTCAGATGCTCAGCGGTAGGCGTGAGAAATCGACTGCCCAAACGTTTGGGTGGGAGTGGGGGTGAGTGAGTATGTGGGTTCTTCAATACAGAGAACATCAATTCAATTTTTAAAAATGAGCATGTGATAATGTATGAAAAGTTAAGGGTAACGTGTCTTTGTTTGAATATATTTTTGGTCATAAAATTTTAGCTTTATAATCGCGCAGATTGCTGCAAACCGTCAACTATCAATAGTTGTCGAATGTTGCTATGTTCGGGTTTTAATTAATCAAAAATAAGACAAGATTCGCTTTTGAATGCTTCATTTAATTTTACAAGCAGGTTAATTGTCTGGAAGGGAAATTTAAGTTGATTTGTACTTGGATTTCTCAATTTCATGATATAAGAATTCCATTGATTTCTAGACATCACTTTTCAATTATTTTAAAAATTTTATTTTTCATTTCAACACGTTATCTAGACTAAAAGGTATTGTTATTATTATAAGTTTATGTTGTAAATGGTGTTCAATAGCATGTGCAATAGCGTTTGATGTCTGAATAGTGGATTGTCAAGGTGAGGTAAGCTTTTAACTCTTGCTGCGCTTGTGTTGTACAATTTCTTTTGTTTAAAAGTATAGCCTAAAAACTTATTCTTCAAATTGGAGCAGAGGAAATTTTACTCGATTGTGGTGTGGGAAGCAGGTGAGTGTAGAGAAGTAAGAGCTCATGTAATATAACTATTCGCGCTTTTTAATAGCGCTGTGTGAATAGCAGAAATAGTTCAATACAGCAGTGAATAATTATTATTTGGGCACCTATGTTCTGTAATAATCATAATCCGGATACGCGTCCCACATAGATGATACCCATTCAAGAGACTATTGTTGATTGTATTATTTCCGAGCGCATGACTACGTAGCCTTCCTTAACATCCAGAGACCCTGGTAATAATATAGCGCTCTTGAGAAACGATTTATGTGACATTTAATACTTTCAATAGCATCGCGAGTGAGTGTTTGTTGGAAAAGTTAGCTATTTCTTGATTGTTTTACTGCCGTACCTCTATCTCGGGACATTCGTGAGTCCATCCGTCATTTTGATTAACTTCTTGTTTCATATGTGTCAAGAATAAATGCAACATACAGCCCACTTGCACCACTGCACCTATTATGGGTAACTACTCGCTCCCGTGTAAAGAAAATTTTCACCTTTCAAATTTGAGGCACGCGGGCGGGCAGATATAAAGTAGACAAAGGGGGGAGGACAGT
>VOMN01084900.1:0-10064 GCA_014899125.1 Orchestia grillus
TACCTATATTGCCTATGGCCTATCCTATGCCCCCTGAGGGGCCGATAAAAAGAAGCAGCAACATGCATGTAACATTAGAAATTAAAATAAGCGGTCTCGTCCTTTTGTAGGATATGAGCACAATTTTATAGCTGAGCAATTTTGTTCATGGTGGAAGCGTTCTCAAAACGCTTTGTTTCTGTTATCGATCACAAATGGAACAACACACACTCTAATTGTACTGCCTAGTTCTCGTTAGAACCATCCGGGCTCTTAATTTATTTCACTGGGGCCGCAGAAGTGCGCAAATAATTCCGGTCCTCCCTTAAGTCATGGCCTAGGCCAAAATTCCGTCCGATTGCCAGCTGGCCTAAAAGAATAAACTCTTTACAAGTGGAGCCGCTCGCTAAGGTCTCGTTTATTACACCATATATGTATACATAAATATGAATAGAAAAGTATTTAATAAGCTTTATGATATCTTTGTACCTACATATAATTGAGTAGCTTTCTGCCAGTGTTGCACTGCGGTGGGTGTCGTTCGTGCCTGGAAGGCAAGGCTCGTACTTCTGGTCGGACTTACTTTAGAGGAAAAGAAGAGAATGTCATGTAGTGCATTGATTACAAATTATGCTACTCTGATGAGTTAAATAAAGCACAAATTAAATTTGCACATCAATATCAACGCCGTGAACCTGTAACAATGGAACGATCTACTACAGTTTAAAATGCAGGCTCTTCGATTAAATTCATAAGAGTTGCATTATATAATAGAATATGAAACGTACTGAATTCGACGCAGTAAATAAATAACAGCATTTTTTTAGACTCCTTGAACTCACAGTAAATTATTAACGTATCAACCTGAAATAATTCAAAAATTTAAGTCAGTATTCGTATGTAAGATTTTATTTCTATTTGAACTTGATTTTCGTTAGTTGCATCCTCGCGTTCATACTTAAACGCTGTCATGCTAACGTTAACCTCTCACGAATAATGAGACAGCGTTACCCTGTTTACACAGTTAGTGGGTTCAAGTAACATCACATGACCACACCCACATCTGTGAGCGTTTGGAAGTGTCTATACATCCAAAATATCAACGTCGTTCTCGAGCTAGCAAAGAACTGAGCTCGCGAGTCTCGGCAGAGAAGATTTTACCCAAGCTTCATTACCCCGCGTAGGAGAAGAAGAAGCTGAGCCTGAAAGGTTTCCTAATTAATTATTTCGTAAAATGAGTACTTGAGAAGTTGAAAGTGGAAGAGCGCCCGTGAAAAAAATATATCACAGGACAGACTGCCGCTCCAAAAGTCTGCTTCGTTATAGGAAGGATTGTCCAATGCAGCGTGTTTTCACAGGAATGACACAAGGAAAGATATTGGAATGATTTAAAGTCTGTATAAGTTAATTTAGATTTTAATGATCAAACGAGAGAAACGTAACTACTTCGAACATTTCTGAGTCATTATGCTTGAACTTGGAAATATTTTGATACTTTACTGCGTATGAACTTGTACTAGCATCATTCAATCCCATTAAAAATGAGCGCAACATATTTTTCATTACAGACATCTGTAATAGAATGAATGAACTTTTGTACTGGATTGGCAGTTAGGAAATCTGCTTGGGAGTTTATTGCACTCAACTTCATCGAATGAATGAACTGTTGACTGAATTGACAGTTAGAAAATCTGGCTGGAATATAAATCGGAAAAACTTATTGCATTTTTTTTTACAATGTGCAGTATACGGAAAATCATTAAATTGTAAATATCTTTCACTGATGAAATGAGCACATTTGACTTTCACGATCAGATCAATGACAGAATGGAAAAGCGAGAACGAGCGGGAAGATCCAGCGTTGCAGTGCTCCCTCTGAAATCAGTGAGTCCGGCAGCAATACTAACTTCCATGTTTACCACCAAACCGGGCTCCCGAATACCCTGAAAGTCAATGGTCTTCTGTACTCTAAATTGTTCGACATCTGTTACTGTGAATCGTAGTTAAACTACAACAAAGTTTGGGGCTTTTAATCGATTATTTAATGGATGGTAACGAGACTTCTGTTTAGAGCCTCGAACTGCATCCTTTTGTTTCTTCTCGAGCATTGTGCCTAGCTGCGGTCGCCGCTTGTTTTCTTTATAGACTCAGGAAAAAATCGGACTCGATGTGTACAATGCCCCAAAAAGTTCATGCGTGAAGCAGCATTGTTAAAAATAGAGTTTTTAGTCCACAAATACCATGAATGAGCGGCAGCCATTACTGAATGAATTTTTCTTCTCCTTTCTCTTATATGAATCATTTCATGTAGTTTTGTACATCGTACTGCGAGGTCTTAAAAAAGTGTTTTCCTTATAGTATACTCTTATAAGTTCTCAATAAAATGTCATCAAAGTAAATGCAAATAAAATTCCATTTTTAATGAACTTTTGGTCAACTCAAGTTATAAAAAATATACGAAAACTTAATTGTTTTTATATCTTAGCTACGACAAATGTATTTCCATGTCTACAGAAAAGGGGTACGGTCAGTTGAATTTTCATCCAATGTGTGCAGGAATTAAATTATATTCGGAACATTCCCCTAAGGTTTTCTGGAAAATCATCAATGTAAAAGAAGCGAAGTTAACACGCTAAAAAAAGCGCATAATTTAATTACTTTTATTTTTATATCTAGGTGACCAGTATTTCATAGAGGAAAACATAATTCTCAGTTCCCGTGCTGTTGAGGTTTTGATGTTGTTCACTCAAGAATGCAAGGGTTGTGTGAAAGCGTCTCAAGTACTCATGATACCTTGGCAGCTGTAGCGACACGTCCTCTCAACGAGACAGGATTGGCAGCTGTAGCGACACGTCCTCTCAACGAGGCAGAATTGGCAGCTGTAGCGACACGTCCTCTCAGCGAGGCAGAATTGGCAGCTGTAGCGACACGTCCTCTCAGCGAGGCAGGATTGGCAACTGTAGCGATACATTCTCTCAGCGAGGCAGGCTTGGCAGGTGTAGCAACACGTCCTCTCAGCGAGGCAGGATTGGCAACTGTAGCGACACATTCTCTCAGCGAGACAGGATTGGACCCTCATTATAATTTAAGCCTACAGCGCTTCTCGCTCGTTTCAGCAACAGCTGCCAAATAATCCTGGTGCTTAGTTAATCATGCAATTAATTTTAGAAACGCCTCCTGTCTTTTTTAGTTTACAAATAATCTTTCACTAATGACTCAATGAATTCGATCAATGGTATTCTAACGAGGAAATACTTTTTTGTGGAAAATTGGAGTGAAAAATAAAACACGGCTACGTTTGCTTATGAAATACATTCCTGGCGCTGAAGACCATTCGAACTAACGCTTTTTCGTAGGCTTCTAGATTTGATAAGTTAAGGACTTTAAAACTGTGAAATTTCTTCTCTGAAACATAGATGTTCTCAAATAGCATGACTATCATGCATAGCATAATCGAAGTTGGTTTCATTAATTTGGTAGACTTTTTTATAATGTATAAATGATCACTGTTGGACATTACTCGTGAGTTTTCTAACGCAACAGTTGGGAACAGAAATCTGAGCTTCCCTGCATGTCCTAATCCTGCACTCACACCTGTTCAGCTCCCGAGCGAGTATCCCAGTGCCTCGTGAATTTATACACTCGAGCAATTATTAGGCAACTACCCTATTATTTGCGACAAAAATGAAGAATATTTCAACATAATATAGAGAGATTCCATTTCCATACTTTGAAGAGCATCAGAGTCTATCCTTGTCCCTCATAAAATTTTCACTATATGTTCAGTTGTGATATATTTTATCGAAGAACAGAGACGATCGTGCTGGTTGTATTCGCAGGATTCGCAGTTACCATTAACATCAAAACTCTAAGCAATCATCAGTCGTTCATGTTGTGTATTTGGTTTCCAGAGTCACAACGTGAGTTATTTTCCTGAAGCTACGGCCATACTCCGCAAAATAAACAATTCAATTCGAAAACATCAATCAGTTTCCTCAAAACACGAAGTGACATCGTTCTCGTTGACTTGAAGTTCAATAATCTTTGGAAGTCCGTTTTATTCCCTAATGGGAGTTTGATCTCCTTTTAATGTGTTTTTAATACTCCCTCCAATCTAACTTAGTATAATTAGTGATCAGTTGAATTTCGCTGGGAGCTGTCTGTCTCCATGGCGCCCTGATTGCTCCTGAGTGAGCACCGCTGGAGGGACCGACTTGCCGCGCCGCGCTGTCGCTGGCGGCGCGCAGCGCTCTGATAACTCCTGATACGAGCAGAAATCATCTCTGACGCCGTGTTCTTGACTTCCTACTCTTTCTCACGTTGAGAGGAAGTCAACCAAAGGGTGAGCTTTGTGCAGTGTGAGCTCCAATGTCACATTCTTTTCTTCTTCAGAATTCCAGAAGTCATTATTTGCGAGAGTTATGTACCAAACTTCGAATTCATTCAGATCCCTAAAATAGAAATCAAGGCACTTAAAGCTTAGAATTTCTATACCTACCTTAAATGCGAATAACTCATGAAATGAACTAATTTCTCAAATTAGTTCCCGCTGCATAGTCATCCTCCTAAAAAAATGAATTACAGCTTTCCTGGTGAGATGTTAACCACATCTAATAATTAACGACATGCGGAGTTTCGGTTGAGAGCATTTTGAGCACTGCACGCGATGCTTGGAAACTGTACCTTTGAGCTCTCGAATAACTGTTCAAGTGCAGTTAAAGTTGAGAGGAACGCCCAGTTGACATGGTTTTATCTCCCTGGGAACACCAATCTCGCAATTCACCGTTAAGTAACGTCGTCGAGCTGAAGAGATCCATTCGTACCGCGCGAAGTCTTCTCATCACGACACCAGAGCCTACTGTGTGCTCAGAAAATAGAGGTTTGCGGCAGTCCAACTGACGGCCGGACACAATTCGTCGCCATTTCTGTTCTGTCAAGCTGCGATTCCAATTGACCGAGTTTAAAGAAGAATGTTATTTTGCTTTAATTTCAGTTTTTACGTGAAAATAACGATCATGATCGTGCTTCGTACATTCTCCTGAGTTTTCTTGTCTTCTTCTATACTTCGAGGAATTTTTGCGACGAGTTATACAAGCGTATCAACGATAACGAATTTCATTTTGGCTATCACTGCTCGTTTCACGGTGTTTACTGTGTCGTATTTTGACACACAGCGAGACAAAGTCAAAGCAAGGGAAGATTAGAAAAAGTTGTACTTCTACTACTACTGTACCACTCTATTTGAAACCAATCACCAATTAAGTAATCACAAATTTGATTTTGGAAACTGAGTAATTTTCGCACATCACACTGCTTCGCAGGTAGATGACAAATAATTTTGGTTACATTTAAATTATTTATGGTTAAATGGGATACATTGCAATGTGTCCCATTAGATGTGTACTTTGGTCATGTGTGATTATTCAAAAGCTTACGAACGATATTGTTAGTTCAAACCCATCACCTAGCGTACTCGATTTTAGTGTGCAGTATCGAAGGCAGCTCATTTTATTCTCGGATTGTTCTTTTCCTACGATCATAGGAAAAGGAAAGTAAACCTCTTTTTCTTCCGTAACAACTAATTGACTCGACTTCCTCCTTTGTAAAATATCAACGGAAATTTTATTGTTTATCATTTATAGAGAGCACAAATCCTCTGATTTTCTTGAATTTCGTTAGGCAATCTGTCCGAGAATGTTTATAAAAACAAAACGGTACCAGTCCGAGGAATTCAGTGTGCGAGCGTTAATTCTCGTCGTGACTTTCATCATTTTAGATCCTCTCACTTCCTAAATTCTCATTTTTCGTAACGTTATGAAGTGCTCGTGCATCCATTGGATAAGTAATGAACCTTGTTTATGCTTTCCGAATTTCAAAATTGCAAAAAACAGATGGCTGCCACTATGTTCAAACCTCAAGCATCGTGGATGAGACCATTCGTCAAAGGTATCGTTTACTCTGCTATACCAGAACTCCCGGAGTCTGCAAGAGTGAGCAAAGCGTATTGGTGCGGTGGTCCTGGTCTTATCGTGTGCTGACCCGTCCCAGGCAGCAAGTGGAGCGCAGACTGGGCCTGAGTGCAGCGAGGAGCTGTGCGCTGTCGCCCTGTAAGTGGCGCTTGTTGCGTGAGCGCTGCGCCAGCGGATGTGCGTCGTCCGCGTAGGCATGGAAGTTTCCGGATGAGTTCCAACTGATGCGATCCTCATTGCAGTTTCGAGAGGCCATCCATTAGAGCGGCCGTGAGCAAGTACAACTCTTCCTATTGTACTCCTAACTACCTCTGTCATTATGCTGAATTGCCCTAGAATGTCATTCCTTGATGTCTTTAGTGAAGGACTAGAAGTAATCAGTTGTGATCACTGCATCATGAGAATACTTCAGACACACGTGGTCCCAACTTCGAGCCCAAACGATCCTTTCTGTTTTCAAGAAAGTTCTAATTACACCAAAGTAAAAATCAAGAGCCATTTCGCATCCTAGAGTTAATGTCATGATGACAGTAAAGATTTTTGTGTCCTAATTTTCGCTTCGATGAATACTGATGAACTTAGACGAAGTTAATTCAACTCAATCCATGCTTGAAAATTGCATTTCAAATAGCTGAAGTCGACTACTTCCACAATTTTGGTATCCCAGTCAGAAATGAATGAAACCTCTGATGTCGATTAAAAATGACCAACGTTATTAAAGTTGACACTACAATTAGTGCTCACCCAACTCGATCGTGTGTATGGTCATAGAACCTCTAAAACTCTGAGAAAAATTTTCCCCCTTTATTACTCGAGCGATATTTCTTCCGATTCGTCCAGCAAACGTGTCCTGCGATATGACTGCAATTTGCCCCTGCATCCGTGCGCGAAGCGTAATGCTGTGGAGGCGGCAGTAGAGCGCACAGGTGCGAGAGTGTGCTGGTTTGGGTGTGTGGGACACGCGTCGTGGCCCACGCTGATGGTCGTGAGTGTGCATGTGCGCGATACGCTTTGATTTTGTACCATAACCGAGGCCAGCGAAGCCTGCAGACGCGTCATGCCAGCTTCCGTACGTTGTGCGTCTCCGTACGCTGCGCAGACGGCGTGCGACGAGTGCACCAACTCGACAGCGTGAAGCTAGTGGCTACCTTAAAGTAGATTATTCAAACAATTTTGTCCTGCGTGACAACGGCCTCTATAAAACTGTTTCTTACATGTCAACTTACTCCTAATTAAAAATCCTTACTGATTAACAGATCAACAACAATACAGCATGCACTAATAGTTACGGAAGCTTTCATTCATTTCTTATCTGAAATTCAACTGCATAAAGTCCGTGTTTTTATCAATAACTGGTGAGCCACCTCACTTTTGGGACATTCTATCGTCGATCTTGCTTTTGAATTTCTGATTGTCACCGCCATTGGTCAGTCCGCAGTCATATTAGGACCAAGTGTAGTGTTGAACCCATCGCTGTACCTTCAATACCTGGTAGATAAAATTCAGAGTTTACTTGATACTAATTTCCAGCTAAAAATTTGATAAGCAAAAGATGCACGACGCGTTTTGTGTTTGTCATTCTGCTTGCTTTAAGACGAGTTACTGTGGACTATTGTACGTATGTTATTCACATTCTTCTGTGTCTGTTAGTTCATTAAATTCATAATACAAAATGATTGACGTATGTTTTGTTGATTACGTTTATTTTAACTTGAAAAATTTGCACCTGTCAATGAGGTATTACGTAAGTGACGTATGAACTCATTTGAACATTTTTGAGAACGTACAGTCTGCTGCTGCTTTCCGTTTCGAGGTAAATAGAACACAGATTCAATAATAATATTGTATCTCTACGACAGCCGCTCTGAAGAAAGTATGATACTGGGGAAGCACACTTTCAAGTTTCCTTAACCGAAATGTTTTCTTTCATTTGTTTGCAAATGTGAGAAGCGGAACCACATACTCGTACATCTCCTGAAATATCGATATATTTATGCATGTTCGCAGATAAACAGAGATGATAGCCCATTCTATTCAAACTCTACAATGTTAGGGAGTCTTAAAGACAACATCGACGTCAGCACGAGTAGATGAATGCCTGAATGGGTGTTTCTTCATAGTATTTCATGCATGCAGAAGAATTCTTTTAGCTCAGGAACTGAAAAATCTTTCCTCCAAAAACTTTAATTGTTAGTGAAAATTATCTCTCGCAAACCTGTTATTGCTTTTCGAGCCTTTAGCATATATGAATACATTTCCTCAAGGAAAATTTCTTACTCAATTATTTAACAAAGCTATAGCTATAAAAAAAAAGCTATAGCTATAGAAGCTATATTTCTCGTGCATATAATTCGCATGCTTCACGAAACACGTTGAACGCCTTGATCATTATTGCAAGCTCTCGACGAGCGTATGATGGCCCATGGCCCATCCTAGCACAGAGCCCATGCAGTGCAAACTTAACGTCCGGGCATGTGACCGGAATTGCGCGGTTAAACCGTATCAGTTCCTGACGCCTAAAGTGAGCCAAGAACACCACGCGAGGTGCAAGTTGAGGACTTTAACAAACCGTTGCAGATCGCAGGTGGTTGTCCGCGCATAAATCGCCACGGCCTCGCTATGGAGATCAATTCGGGCTTTAATCAGCGCGGATCTGGCGCAAATGATACACTTCGAGGTGGTTGGAATCTCGTTCACGTAGTAATGCTTCACATACCATCAATGAACATTGACTGGCCATATCCGTGTTCTATTTAAGGCGATCAAAAAAGCCAAGGATGAAGGCACGACTTGCTAGATTTATGAGGATGACGAGCACGGGCTATAACTGTAGTCCGTCCTGCAGCACCTCGCTCAAGTCGCTCGAGTTCACTTCCGACGGAGCGTGCGATGGACGTGGCTGCTGCGAACGTACTTCATTAGGGAACATTGTACGGGAAAAACTGATTGTCAAGCTGAGCCACAGCGTTTTCATATTTGTTAGCGTATCCATTATATACTGTATGTGGACCGTAAAATCTTACACTCGTATTTTCTTTTGCTCGCAAAGTAGGGAATGCTGAATGTTAAAGTATGCTGATCCATAGAAAATATGAGCATACGAGATGTTTCCTCCATATTTTTATAGACGAAGTAGTGCGACTGCTACGGGGGAGTTCTGCGTACTTTGCTTTCAAAATTCATTTCACGTTGTTTACAGCTGTCGCAATTCTCAGTATAGGTACGCTTCGTGTGTACAGGTACGCTTCGTGAAAAGTAAGTGGTATGACCTCACTCTGCAACTGTACAAAAGCTCTAGAATAGATATTCTAGAGATTAAAATTAAAGTTCGTACTTTCGTCACGTAAAAGTTTTCGTAAACATATTTTCGCCACCTTGACACATTACGTGCACGGGAAAAATATGTAACATAATTTCTCAATCTCAGTTTGAATTGTGTTCAACTAATTATTATTATCCGCAGCTTAACATGGCTTTATTTATTCATTACAGTGGCTTACTTTGCATTGTTTCCTTTTGTGACTCAAGTATATAAATTCAAGATTAAAGATAGATTTACAACATGGCCGTGTAGCTCTCTGAAACGCCAATAAAGAAACTGTGTACCCCAGGAGCACCCCACGCGTCATAGTCAAATAGGACTCTTTTTATTCCTGTACCAGTTTAAGTATCGTCTATTATGTTGAGACGCTTCTCTAAAGAATGGTACTTAATTATCCCATACTTTTAATTGTGAGGTACTCTCAGAATATCCTTTGTCCGTGCAAAAACTTACTAGTTCATCATTTTCTCTTTCCTGTAGATTAAAGTTCTAGTTCAGATTTGCGAGACTCATCACTGGGAGTTTTGCCATGTCCCAGAAATGTTTGAACACTAAAAGCGATCTATAATATTTGGGGTGGTGGGTCCACTTCATAATGTGAAATGAATTTATGAACGTATCTTCCATTCATTCCGCAAGGATAACTTAAATTTGGCTGTGTTTATCGTATCTTGGAACAACCTTCGTGCATATTAATACGTAGACAAACATGTGTGCTGTCGGAGAGATAAGTGAAACAGGAGCCATTTGTAGCGCTCCTAGCAGTGAATGATGAGATTCAGATCAACGCGGAA